>CM038228.1:50662930-50863514 GCA_021442155.1 Cymbidium sinense | reverse complement strand
GGTTTATAAAGATTTGATTAAAATTATTAAATAAAAATAATCATTTTATTTTTTTATTATGTTTAAAAAATAGTGAAGGTAATTTATTATATTTAAATATGTTGCTTAGATTTCATTATTATTCAATTAGGATTTTTAATTAGTTTAATGATTATCATATTTTAAAAATAGTAAGATAGAAGGTTCCATATCTATTGCTCATGAAATCCCAAGAACTTGAAATTTTGAATCACTATTGTTACAATCCTCTCCTACATAATTCTCCGACCTATTAAATGAGCTATCATCACCAACATATCCATTTGAAAAGAGAAGACAACAGATTCATCCCTTGATGTCTACACAAGCTTTCAGGTATATGAAGTTTCATGTCCTTGTCTGCTTCTCTTAGACAAATGGGATCACGAGGATTTAGACCTCCATAATTATCTCCTCTTCTTGGTAGTTCTGGTGATGACATTACAGGAGTTTATGGGGACTTTAAGTCTAAATGTTTTCTTGGGCTAGGCTTCAAGACCACAATCTTGGTTTTTTAGTCATTGGCTGATGAGCAAAACCAGAATTCGATAGTGTATTTTTCAATTTGAAATCGCTACCATATTGATGCTTTACCTTAGATTTTCTCTCATTTGTTTTCGATGGTTTCAACACTAGTAATTCGCTTCATCTCAAGAGTATCATGGAACTCTTTAGACTCCAAAAGCTTTTCATCTGTCGCCAGACATTTTGCTTCGATGAACTTTTCACGAACAAGAGCCATTCTTTTATAGTTTAGATTCTCATGATGTAGACCCTTTTGTGGAGCTTGAACATTGAAGGAATTGGATCTTGATGATTGTTGTTGGACTTCATATACATCTCTATAATCCCTGTTCTCATTGCAATAAGATTGAAGCTCTCTAGACTTCAATCATTAAAGTATGTCTGACCTCACCTTTGGGTGAGCTCTCAACTTCTCCATCTTAGACATAGGACTCCTCTAAACACTAAGAGTTCTTGGTCTTAAGACACTTCTAGTGATTAGGTGAACACTTGACCTAACCACAGAGACTTAGAAGAGTTTATCATGGACTAGGCTATGCATTAGGGACTTAAAGCAACCACTTATCCTATAGCCTAAATCCCATGTACACTCCTTCAAACCAGTCCAAATCAAATATTAAATCAATTCCAACTCAATTGATTTTCTCAAATCTCAAATCAATTCCAACCAATCCAAATCAAATCTCAAATCAATCCCAACTCAATTAATTTTCTCAAATCTCAAATCAATTCCAACTCAATTGATTTTCTTAAAGCTCAAATCAATCCCAACTCAATCAATTTTCTAAAATCTCAAATCAATTCCAAACTCAATTCCAATTACAAATGATTCAAATCCAAAAATCAATCCCAAATCCAAAATCTTTCCTAAGCCTTATGAACCACATTCATAAGCTTAGCCAAACCCTTCAAATCAACCCAAAGCCAAGTGATTTCTTTATAAATCACTTATTCCATCATTTATATTCACAATTATAAATGCATCCAAATCATCTAAATCAAATGGATATAAATCAAACCAAATCAAAACCCCTTCTTCAAAACTTTTGACCTACCTTAGCCAAATTCACAATCAAATCACTCCTAATTCACATGATTCTCTCATGGATCATTTATATTCCCATTTATATTCACAAATATAGATGAGATATAAATTCAAATAGCTAAAACAAATCAATATAAATTCAAAACTCAAATCCAAATCCAATTTATATCCTTTAAGCCAATTTCTTGGATTTAGCCAAATCATTCTCAAATCAATCCAAACCATTGGATTTTCTCTTCAAACAATCACTCCTTCAATCACATGCCCAAATATAATCATAAACTACAATCACCAAGCCAAAATCAAACTAACCCATGTCAAACCCATGATCATCATTTTGACTTGAAAGTCAAATTAACCAAAATCCATTTGACTCCAAATCACAATTGGATTTATATTTCAATCATAAGTTCATATGTGAGTTCAACCAAACTTGAATCAAGCCTTGATCAAGCCAATTGACCCATTTAGGCTCACTTGACCCAAAGTGACCTAAAACATCTTTTTGAGCTAAGTTCTAATCCAACCCAAATTAGATTGAACTAAGCTCATCCAAACCTCACATTGTGATCAAGAATCATCCTAGAATGATCAATCACTCAAATTGGGTCAAATCAAGTCAAACTTAGCCTTTGACCAAGTCAACATTTAGAATGAAACCCAAACTAATCAAAATCCACCATATGCCAAATTGATTGAAACCATTGACTCAAACACATTCATGATCAATGAATGAACATGACCAAGCTCACTTGAGCCAAACCAAGCCCAATTGGCCATTTGACCTAAGTTGACCTAAATTGACCTAAAAGCTAAAATGGGACAAATCTTAATCTAAGCCAAATTGATTGCAACCAATGGGTCAAATTCATTCCAAATTGATCGTTGAACTTGACCAAAAGCTTCAATTGACCATAACAACTTGACCCAAGAGGTCAAATCAACTTGAAATCAAACCAAATCAAAATTGATTGAAACCAAAGCTTGCAATACATTTCAAATGATCAACAATGCCTAAACCAACCCATGACCTAACCCAATAGGGTTAAATGGGTCAAATGGTAAACTTGACCCATTTGACCTAAATGAACCTAAATGAACCAAAACCAAATCTAAACCAAATTGAACCAAACCAATGATACCCATAATGATCATTTGAACTTGACCTAACCAATTGGTCAACCTAACTTGATTTGACCCAACTTGACCTAAATGGGTCAAATTGAACCTATTCAAACCAAATGAACTCCAAATCACTTGAAATTTGGCCCAACCCACTTTTGAATCATTTCAAATCTGCCCAAATCAAACTCATGGCCAAATGACCACTTTGCCCTTAGGTCAAAGGGTATCCTATGACCAAATTCACTTAGAATTTGATCATTTCTTTCTTAAGGCCACTTAGCATCCTCTATTGGGCCACATGGGCACCAAGAGAGTGGTGAACATGACCCAATGAGCTTGGTTGCCCAAGGCCAAAGCGACCTCCCACTCATCTTTGAGCATTTGGATCATCAAATACACTAACCACTCACATGGACATCCACTCTCCTTCACTCCACTACCCAAAATGACCCATGTGGGGTGTTTTGCCTCAAATCTTGCCTCTAATCCAAGCCATTGATCAAAATGGTAATTCAACCTCTCACCATCCGATCCAAGGAGGGGGGAGATATATAACCCCCCCTCCCCTCATTCTCATTCAAACGATAAGCAATCCATTCCTCAGAGCTTGAGAGGTTGAATCGAAGCCTCCCCAAGCTTTTCCAAGCCATTCCAGCTCCCATTTCCCATTTTTGGTTTTACTCAAAGTCAAAATAGGGAGTTCAATTCCAAATCCAACTCATCCAATTCTCAACCAAATCAAATTAACCTTACACATCCTTGGATCTCTTGCTCAAGAAAATCATTTCCCAAGTCTCCAAGCCACGGGAAGCATCACTTTGATCAAGGCCAATCACCATTGAAGGGGAGATTGGTCAACCAAGCAAACTACTACAAATTAATGCTTGATTCCTTCAACTTTATCTACTAGGCAAGCTACCTCTCCATTGGAAGCGCATGATAACCTCATGTGATTGCTTGAAACCATAGCTATAGGAAATTTTGCTTGGTCCTTTTCAAAGGAATTGTATTCCCATGCAATCTTGACTATTAGATGTGCATCCCCCCTCCTTTCGAAGGTGTGGGGTCATTTTGATCCCAATCCGAGCTCAGGTGAGATCGAATTGAATGAGGAAAGATGAACGGTGTTCGTCTCTCATCGCTTGGGAAGAAGAAGGATCATACACCGTCCATTCCGCATGATTGGAAAGGATGACTGTGATCAGATCATGCGTTAGATCCCTCTATTTCCTTCCTAAACTGCGGGATTGATCTCATCCATCTGATCTCAAATTGTGCCCAGAGAAAGCGCACGCCGACTTTTCTCCAATGCGGGTGTGACAACTAAATAACATATCCCATGGTGCCATGGAAAGCGTCGCCACGTGGCCTGACGGGATTAGGGGTTTAACTAAGGCTAATTAATCTGATTTTAATTACAAAACTTCCTAAAATCATAACTAATTATAGAAAAATCTAAAAAATGCAAACTCGTGCTCATTTTGAAGATATTTTAGAGGAGAATTATAATTAATTGATTTGAGTAGTGACTTTGACTTAATTTGGGTTTTATTAAAAAAATCTAATTAGCTTAATTACACCTTAATTAAGCATTCAATTAATCTCAAATTTCTTATGAATGTCTAGGGGATGACCTCTGCCTCCCATATTTTTTTGGGATTTTATTGATGGCTTAATTAGAGAAATCATTTGAGCAAGCCTTAATCACTCTCTTAATCAAATTAATTATAATTAAGGAATGAATAGTAGCTAAATTAATTACTTGAATATAATTATCCATGTTAAATAGTAAAATCATTTGGGGAATATGATTGGGGACATTTTTCCTAATTTATTTCCCAAGTATTCTTTACCTTTGAAACTTAAATTAATTAATTGGTTAATGGAATGATTAATTGATTAATCAAGTAATTAGATCTTCAAAATGAGGGAATCAAAACCTAGTGGAATGATTGAATGATTTAGGGATTAGGATTGAGGCCTTGCCCTTGATCCTTTCCCCTAAGTTAACTTTATCATTTAAATCAAAGCATAATCAAAGCATTTAATCAATTCATTAATGGCCTAATGAAATCAAAATTAAAAATCAATTCACCCAACCTAAACAACCTTTAATTCATCTTGGGTAGCTCCTTAGGTGTTCAATAACCCAACGTGAGAGATAATGAAATTATGATTGGCTCACATGTGTGAGAAAATCATAAGAGTAATTAAGTGAGATCCCTTAAGTTTAATTAATTATTAATCATAAGCTAATTAAATTAGGCCCCTTTCATTTCTTAGGAGTATTGCAAATTTACATTTCGGGTGGTTGCATATCATATTGGCTTATTATTAATCAATTAATTAACTTAAGGTGATATAGGTAAGGGATAATTAATCTATTTAATTCATTCCTTAACCTAGCTAAAAACATAAAATCAACTTAATTGTTCTAAATTAAACCAAACCAATTCACACATGGGGAATGGATTAGGATTAGCAAACCCTTCTCATATTTCCTAAGTCAAATAAAATTCAAAAATAAAAATCTCCTTAAGGAATTTTGATTCACTTTAAATGATCTTATTTAGTTTGATGGTCCTTAGGAATTAATTAGGGTGAATGAAGTTATGTGCTTACATCCCTTTATTTCTTTCCAATCATGCTAAATATTGTTCTCCATATGAAATAATGCATCCATATCTTTTGAAAATCAATTAATAAAAATGTTTCCTTTTATGTCAAATTGCATGTGTTGGCTAAAATTAAAAATATGAGTGGCTATTATCACTATTAAATCAAAAATTATTTTCAAAACTTATAAACCAAAGATTATAAAATGAAGTGATGCTAGTTATAAATATTTATAAGCTTGCATGTGATGATAGCATAAGATGTGTATTATGAA
Organism: Cymbidium sinense; assembly: GCA_021442155.1. Lineage (NCBI taxonomy): Eukaryota > Viridiplantae > Streptophyta > Magnoliopsida > Asparagales > Orchidaceae > Cymbidium > Cymbidium sinense. Next base: position 50,857,911 of record CM038228.1, on the reverse strand, counting down.
GTCTTCTTTCTTTTCTTAATATGGATTCACATAGATTTGCAAAGTGTATAGTTCATTTGAAAAGAATATAACACTTGCCTAAATCTATTCCTATGCTTCTCCATATTATGACTTAGAAAATAATTTTCATGTTACACACATAAATCATACAACTAAATAAATGAAACATAAATTTTTTCATGGATTTTCTCATCCTTGTAGTTTTGTACATCTACATATATTTAAGTGGTATATTAGTCCGACATCCGGGTTGTGAGACTTTAAGTAGCCCTAAGTAGGTCTTGTACCTTACGCCCCTGGTGTCAAAAATAATGGCATCGTACTCACTTATAACTTTTATACATATGGATATGCATTTAGCTAATTGATGAAAAATCCCTCTTTTCTATATAATAAAGACATGCATAAATGATTCAATCAACAAATGAAATATCCAAATTTCCAAATCACATCACTTTGCATTCATCATCAAAGTGTGCTAAGATTTGCATTGCATGTATAGGTATGCTTAAGATTATTCATATGCATGGTATACATGATGGAAAGAAATGAGTGGGTGTGTGTTATGTGATAGTAATCCACCATAATTAATTCTAAGATGCCTTTCTTATTGAATAGGCTATTTAAAGAGAACCCAAACTTAGGATCAATTAAAATACATAATAAATCATTCACTAAAGGAAATTCATTAATGAATCTATCTTAGAAATGCTTTAAGATAGGGATGAAAGAGAAGTTCTCTTCTCTTTTCTTCTCTTCATAACATTCATTCATTAAGAGTAGGTTCATTCGAACCAAATCAAATCACCAACTAAAATTAACAAATCAACTAAATCACTTAAAATAAAATCATCTTCTAAATTGAATCTTTCACACTTAAAAAATTTTAACCTTAAAGTCTAGCTAAGACATGCCATACAGATCTTAAATGTCATGCATATTTAGGTCACCATTTTTAGCTCTATGTTAGGGCGGTGCATGGTTTGATGCATACTTTTATTTTGTGGTGTAATGTTTTAGATTGGATGTTAGAGTGTATGTGCATAGTGTGGATGTTAGGCCGATATTAGCCTAATCATGCTTTTCTGCAGGGGGTTGTGCTTAAGGGGCGCTGTAATAAAAATATAAATAATTTTTTCTATGTAGGTTGCTTATATCCCTAAGCATAACCCAAATTAGGATAGGTGGACTTGGTTACCCATGTGTGGGGTGCTAAGTCCAAATTTTTCATATAACTGCTTAGGTTGTGTAGTATGTTTAGCTAACATTTATTTTGCAGGTTTAATTAGATTTTCCTTTCCCATTTTGATGTAAATTTTGCAATTAAGATTTGGAATGAATGTTATGGGGGATTAGGATGAACATTGATTATAAGATCAAGTCTTATAGTACCATGTGATGCCTTTGGAGCAACCATATTCTAATGAAGCCAAAAAGAAGAAAGAAGAGAAGCAAATCAAAATTGAAGAATGAAGAATGAAGACCCCCATAACATGAATTCCTTTTAATTGTAATTATTCATTTGTAATCCGAGATGTATAAGGGTAGAGCTCAGCTACCCACATTTCTTTCGGGTTGTATATCCCACCACTGCCTCTTATTCTTTTATGATAGCTTTATAAAATTGTTTGATGTTTATTTAGCTTGTGCATTAGAAATGGCATGCCTTTTCATAGTTTCTTTATGATTGGTAATTACTGTGTGGCCTGGATGCGATTAGGCTCTTAGGAAAAAATAAATCTTCTATCCAATTAATCAATTCAAAATTAAACTAAATAATTCATAACCTCACCTAAAGCCTAAGAATTAAACCAAGATAATAAAAGATTTAGCAACTGTTAGTTGGATGTTGTATGTTTCACATCAAGCATTAATCATATTGTCTCACTCTTGCCAATGGAGAGCTTCCACCTTTGCTAGAGAAAATGGCTTGACCTTTGAGAGTCATGGTGGAAACACACCTCCTTCTTTCTGATTTAGCCCATAACTAATTTTCTCATGTATTAGGCATATAGAATCCTATAGCCTGTGTCAAAGCAAAAGTCCAAAGATCAAAATAAAACTTAACAAAATTTGTATTAGATTTAGGTCATTATTCATGCCCTTCACGATCTAGTCTCTGGGAGTGAGTTTAAGGACTTACTCCTTTCTAAATAAGCAACAACTAGCCATATTGCAAAGCATAAGACTTACCTATATGTATTTAAAATCATAGGAGGAGTTAGTTACACAGTGGTTGTATGTCCAACACTCATGTGGTTTATCCTCTTGTGGAGGTAAATCATATACCCATTTTGCAATAGATTTAGGTCGTGGCCCTCGCCAAAGCTCAGATTTAGGATCCGAGGTTATTTTCCTTTGGGGCTACAAGCATAAATCCTCACCTCTGTGCATTTCTATAATCTTGTATTATGGAATTATAAGCCTTAGATTTCTAGTAAAAAAAATTTCAACTCAAACATATAATGCTCTTCAATTTCAAAAATATAAAGCCCAACTATAGGATAGTTTGGGAAGCTCACTAAGCTTCCTATTATCATGAGCCACATACTCATCTCTTTTGGCTTCGATAATAACTCTCCCCTTTTGATAAATCCCACTTGATTTTAAAAAAATAACCAATTGATTGTTAGTCTTATCTTTGAAATCTTTGGAGACAATGATCATTTACCTTAATCGAGAGTATTCTTAAGGAATCACATTCCTTAGGATGTAATTAACTATGGGGGATTGCCTCCATAGGAAACTTAATGAACCCAATTTAAATAAATCCTGCTTTACTTTTTCATGTAAAGTAGGGGAAAGATCTTTGGTACATTAGAAGACCCATTATGTCTTAGGAGGCCTTATTAGGTGATTAGCTTCATTATAAGGTAGTGACTTCTATCCTCGAGATAGTAATACCTCTTAATGTCATACCGATCACCCTAATGAGTACATTCAACATGTAGTGTCCACTCACATAAACACACACAACAATCATAACACAAAAGTAAACACCACGATCCAATTTGTCGATGCTAACCATCAAGCCCTCTCACTTATGAATTACTCTGAAGCTTCCATCCAGTAAATTTCTTTTGGTAGATCAACTGATGGACCACCCAGCATGGATTAGTTACACGTCCACGACCAACACCAGAGAAGTGAGGAGCCGAAGAGCGGTCCCCGTGCGCTCGGCTAGGATGGACAGAAGGAGAGAAGAAGGGAGGGAAGAGTCCTCGTTCGGCTGGGAGTAGGGAAAATAGAAGAGAACCTGACAGGCCTGTTCGATCGGCAGGAAAACAAAGGGAACCCCTTGCTTGCAGTTGCTTGTCATTTTTTTGGAGCAATACCGGAGGGAATAGTTTCAGCTTTAGGAGATGGAACTAGAGGCGGATCGACAAGGAGGGATCATGCTGTTAAAGGAAACCAAACGAGAAAGAGGTTGATTGAGTGGGGTTTAGGTTTTATTTTAAAATTTAAGCTAATTAATATACTACTTATCCTAATTAATATACTAATCAACTCTAATCTGAATTTTATGATGACAAAAACATATAGTTAATATATATGTCCCCTTAAGTTATTTGTTCTAGACACAATGACATAGTTTTGTGATCAAGCCGCTGGTTTGAGTCGATCAATTGGAACAATTTCGCTCAAAATTAGTCTCCACTTTAGATCACTGACATTTATGTAGACTCATCCAATTGAGTGGACGCCTCATTTGATTGATTTTGATGTTTTGAAGCTAACATGCAATCAATTTTATAACGAGGTTGTTTGATATTATCACAGCCTTCGATATATACACATTGACACATTGATAACTCAATCGCTTGATTAGTTGATCATTAGATTGTGCAATACTTATATTCTAACCAACTGATGTTCTGAACATGATGGCGTCCGTTATGATCAAGGCATTTGGGCATCGACCTCCCGAATTTGATATGCATGCCGCATATCGACATTGCTTGATCGGTTGATCGTTAGACATGCAATATTTATATTCCAATCAATTTTGATGTTTCAATGCAATGGCCAAGTCTGCTCATCGATCGGAGGTCATTTCACTATTTTTGTCGCCCAGGCATTTTGAGCATTGCACTATCAGTCCTCGAATTGTGGTTTGACTCGACTTATGGAATATATGAAAGTCAACAAAATCTTCATGTATTATAACCCCATATAAAGTTTTGCAAAATATGCCTACAGTAATGTCCTTTATTCAATTTTTCTTCTTGGGTTATATTTCAATTTTTTTGGCAAGTTTTAGAAGGAACAGTCCCTAAGTCCCTACTATTATTTCAGATTTATCTGTGTTTATGAGTTTTTTTTGGCTTATCATTGACCGAAATTCTATTTTGATGAACAAACTACATGCTAATCTCTAACTATAACAAGGCTTCTAAAGATGTAATTACGGTTTATGAATATGATTCATTTCATTTGAAGTGGAAAATGTACATGATGATAGGAACTCTATACTTTAAAGATGACATTTTATTGGTGGGTAAAAAATTTACTAGTGAAGTCAATGTTAGCATTTGTTATGTCTGAAGTTATATTTCATCAGGTTCACGCAATAGTATATTGTTACTAATGTGCTAAATAAGTTTAGTGAATATAATAAATCAGGATAGATTGAAATTCATCTCTATGTTGAATGTATGTATATGGAGAGCTTGAAGGTAGTATAATGTAAATAAACAAAATATATAAGAGGGTATGAAACCATGTTACAAAATATCCACTTAAAGTTTACTAAGCCTTATCATAACCAACATCATTGCACGTTTATAAGAAGAGACTCTAGTTTATGCAATTCATCTAAGGGTAAGGATATAACAAGAAATCATATGACAAAACATGAAAGGGGATAACAAATCTTAATTATGTAGTTGATGAAGAATGATAGATTACTAATTACTCGATAAGGATGAGTTAGAAAGTGAAGGAAATCCTAATCAAGATGAATATTTAAAGTAAGATTGGAAGGTTTTTGATGAATTATTCTAGACAGAGTTAGATATAAAAAAATGTACTTGATGATGAGAATGAAGTTGATTTTAGAGGAGATTCAAAGATGGAGGAGAAAAGGCTGGAAAATAGCATTAAATGAGATTCTATATCAAGACACTAATGACCAAATTGTGTTGGTAATTGTATGGGAATATGAAGCATGTAAGAAAGATGTAAGAAAGGCATCATGAGAATATTATTTATAAGAGAGAACCTCAATGGAGGTAAAAATGACTTCAAAAGATACACCCAAAGGTGTAACTCGTAAAGATGTAATTGGATTATCCATGCACCAATATGAAATGAGATTACCATCAAGAAGCTTAATAATACACATAGTTGCATATGGAACTAAGCTAACATGAGAGGAGTTGGATAAAATGTTGGAGGAGAAAAAGGAGGAAAGTTGAAGAAGCTCAGAGGAGAGAAGCCATGGGACAGCAGCAAAAAGAGTTGGGGAGTTATCAAACATTAGAACGGCTCCAAAGACAAAAGGTAGTATCCAAAGATGAAACGTGACGAGAGGAGAAGACAAACCACATGAAGCTGTTTGGGTAAAAATAAAACTCGTCCTAAGCTCTCGTTTGCAATAGGTCTGAAGTGATTAGGCTGTTGAAATCAATTTGAACATTAACAAAGATTTTTTTTATTGGCTACTATACATCAGCATAAGGGTGGAAATGAGACGAGTTAAGTTAGAGTCATTTTTGACTTGAGCTTCAGCTTGAGCTTGATTATTTAATAGATTTGAGCTGAGTTTATTATTGAGTTTGAGTAAGCTCATGAGCCAAGTCATTTAATTTTTTAAGATAAAATAAATTTGATTAGATAATTTTTTGATAAAATGATAAAAAATTTTAAAAAATAGATAGAAGAGAATGGGATATAATTTTTAATAATCTATACTTAAAATAGTAAATATCAATATATTTTAAATATAATTTATATTAATATTTATTAAATAAGTTATTCACAAGCTAATAAATCAAATCGGACAAACTTGATCTTGATTTATTAGCTCATTAAATTTAGTTTACTAGCCATTTATTGAATCGGAGCTAGATATTATGGTGGAAAAAAAAAGGATCCAATTCCTTTATTGGTCTATAATACATGGAATATTGGTCATGTTTCAAAGAAATTATTACATCCAGATTCAAAGTATGTCTACTAATAAGATACATTAATGCGATTACATATACATATATACATAATACAAAATAACGTTATTAGAGTCTAGGCATGAGCTACATCAAAACTACATAATGATTTCTCCGTTTCAATCGAGTCTTTACCTTCAAGTGGCGTGATCAATTTTGCCAAGAATGCAATATATGACAAATATAGATATTTGGTTTGGCAAAAAAATTTGACCTGAATGTGTTTTAAAATCATTAATTTTATTTAAACAAAATTTAATATATGAGTGATGAGAACTGAAGTGAACATTCATCATGGATTTTAGGTTCACTAAGTTAACTTGGTGAGGAGAAAATATTACATGAGACTTGATGTAATCAAGAAATCATATTCAACCACGTCTCAGCTTTAATTTATATTAAAAATAATATAAAATTATTTAGAATCATGTGTACTTCATGAGTCGATTTATGAGGACTCCATGTAATATTTTCTCTCGGTGAGGATGTTTTAACTTCAATTTTTTTTTCTTTGATTGATGTGCATGTATTGATATATGAATTATTATTTACATTATTATTATTAATTCATTTAGAAGATTAATTTTCAATTATGTGTTATATTATTTGCTCACTTTTAAATATAAATTCAAAATGTCGAGGTACATTTTTCATTGAAAAAAAAATGTGATTTAATTTAAGAATAGCTTGGTTCCATAAGCATGTCTATAAGATCTTATCCTCAAAATAGTTTGCCATAATTATTATGGACACTTATTTAGTCTTTATTTCTAAATTTATATTTTAAATAATTTTAACTTTATAATTATTTCACACTATATTATAAAATTTTAATGTATGAATATTGAATATTGCATGAGGATTTAGCACAAAAATAGATTATAGAAAACTTTTATAAACGATAGTATAATTTTTATATAAAAATTTTAGAAAAAAATTCATAGAATTTGAATTAGTTGAAATTATCTATCATATAAGTAAGATTATAAAATTTGTTTTTTCTCTTAACTTGAGAAGTTCGAATTATAAAATTGATAACACTTATTTAATTTATTGTATTCATGATGAATAATTTTATACTGAAGGGTGATGATAGTTGCACAATAATTATCGAGCTTATGTTAGTTCAGCATTATCGGAAGCAATTCGCGATTACAACAAAATGATAAGGAAGAGACTAAGCAACAACGAATAAGTGATGGGAGTTAATGTTGATGTTTGTCTTTGTCAAACATCAAATAAAGTCTTAAATTTTTTTTTAACTTTGTCTAATTTCTTGTCAAAATTTAGACTCTTAAGTTAACTAATTTTTAAAAAAATTTAGCATAATAAATAATTTTTATACTAAATTTATTATAATATGATTGCTATTAAAAAGATGTTCCACTTTTTTAAAGGAAAAAATTATAATATCATAATAATAATTTTTAAATAACCTGCTTATTATAATAATTTTACATGAATTTAAAGAGCTCAATCCTCGAAATAAAACACCTGAAATACCCAATGGTGCGCAAAAGCGAGAGAACACAAATGGGCTGCAAAGAATATACAATTCAAGCACAGCCCACAAATAAGATCAAGCGCTAAAAGAGATCTATGCCCTAATTCATGCAATAAGAAGACAACATTAAAAATAAGAAAAAAAATCAGAAAGAGAGAAAATTTTGTTTTCTATTTTTTATTTTTATGTTATTTTTAAAAATATATTTATTTAGAGTATTTTTTATGTAGTTTTATTTTTTGTTTTTAAAAATAAATAATATTATTTTTAAAAACACTCAAAAGATATTTTGAGTGTTTTTAAAAATAACAAGTACAATCAAATAAGTTTATTTTTAAATAAAATATAAATAAAATAAAATAAAATTAAAAATAATAAATAAAAATGATCCCAAACAACCCCTTAATATTCCGATTTATTTCTACACTATCTTCTTTTCTTGATATCCACTAGCCTTTCTCTTTTTATTAGTCGCAATCATTGCGAATACTTTGAAAACTAAAATTGCTATTGATTCCTGACCTCTTTCAACTAGTATAATTTGTCTCTTCAAATACATTGAATTTAAATTCATTTTTAATTAATGTCATAATCTTACTAATAAGAATAATAAGAGGCAAACTGAGCTCTTTTCTTTCTTTTCTAATACTTCTCTCTACCATTTTTTTTATCGCTAAGGTTCAAGTAAAGAAAGATTGCACGCATCAATCTCATCAACTCTCTTCTCTCTTAGGATAGGATGAGCTTTAGGGTTTCTCCTCTCATTCCTTGATGATGGTGGCTTTCTGCTTCCTTCCTCCTCTTGAGGTGGTTTTTTTCCTCCCTGCTTCAAATCCTTCCTCACCTTGAAAAGTGGGGCTTCCTTACCCTTCTCTTCCTTCCCTCATGGATTCCATGGAGCACTTCCTCCCTCTCTTCCTCCCTCCTCACTCCTTGGTGCTCGCCTTGGGACAAACTCCTTTGAGCCTGCAAGACACCCGCCTCACTGCAATTAGACGATAAACCATGTGTCAAATATGCCTCCTTTGCATGAAGACCATTCTTGTCCTCTTAACTCCAACCAACCCCTCTTCACAGAGGTCAGGTGAGCAGCCTGTTGACAACAAATGTGGCATCTCAATCCCTCCCCACCTCTCTCCCAAGTCACCCACAGACTATTATTCAAAGCTCTGATCAACAGCCAGGCTCTTTGCATTCACTCCCAAAAGAGAGTGAATGAATCCCCTCCTCCACCATAAATGAGCTAAACCAGCTCCCCACCCAATCTCCACAGTCCCCCGAGGAAAACATTGAACATGTTGCTCAAGCCAGCATGTTTCAGATCCTCGAGTTATCTCCTATTCTTACAACATTATTACTGCTCCACTACTATTTCTCCTTTGAGGCTTCATGCTCAAAAAGCTCAAGACCAGTCCTCTAATATTCTTGGGAAGTCCTTGAACCTGGAGAAGACTAATTTGGATTCAGAGAAGTTTAAGTCTCCTACCTCACATGCTAGTTTAGCTCAAAAGGCTCACAACAATTATAAGAAGAATGGCAAAAAGCCCTCGACCTCTCATACTTCTTCATGCAATTCCCAGTAATTGGATCCTGGAACGTTCGTGGTCTTTTGGCTGGTAGTAGGCTAAATGATTGCACGAGATTAGTTAGGGAATATCACCTTGATATTGTTTGTCTTATTGAAACTAAACTTAATTTGGATTCTATTGAATTAAGCCCTTTCTCTCAGAAGTTCAAGCAATTTCTTTATGAAGATAGCATCTCCAACTTTGAGTGCCACCCGGGAGGAAGGATATGGATTAAGTGGAACTCTGCTTATATTTCCTTCAATCATTTGATTAGTACACCCCAAGTGATCCATGGTGAATTCATGATTGATAGCTCTACCTCCTTTTTCTTCACGTGCATTTATGCTTTTAACGAGGCTTTCGATAGATTGGATTTGTGGAATTCACTGTGGGATATCTCCTAATTTATGGATGCGCCTTGGATCCTTATGGGGGATTTTAATTGTGTTCTCTATAGCAAAGAGAAATATGGGGGTAAACCCTTGATCCCCAGCAGGCTCGTTGACTTTAGGGACTGTGTTCAAGACTGTGAACTTATGGATTTGCCCAGCTCTAGTTTGTTCTTTACCTGGTCCAATCAGCAATTGATTAATTATATTCAAACTAGGATTGATAGAGTGTTGTGCAACCTAAAGTGACTGGACCATTTTCCATCATCCTACTATAAAGTTCCCTCCCTCTTCCGATCACTCACCAATCATCTCTTATCTCCAGCATAACTTCTCCTAGACCCACAGATTTATGTTTCACAACTACTAGACTACTATCTCTACTTTCTCTGCAGAGGTCCAAAAGGCTTGGAATACTTTCGTCCCAGGAGATCCTCTTTATGTTTTCTCTAGAAAACTTAAACTCACTAGAGATGCTTTAAAAAGCAAAAAATGGGACTCCTCATCCCTTCATAACCTTATCAAATCCACCAAAAATGACCAAGAGAAAGCCCACCTTTCTCTTAAGAAGGATCCTCAAAATCCCTTTCTTTTAAGAGATGTCCTTGATATCAAAGAAAGATATCAAGACTTATCAAACAAGGAAGCTCTCTGGCCTAAACAGAGCCAAAGTCCATTGGCTCATAAATTCTCATGACAATCTCAAATTCTTGTACACTTCCATTAAGGAGAGAAAGAATATCAATCTTACTAGAGAACTTCATTCTAGCGAGGGCTTGATCTCTAATCCTACTGATATTGCCTTAGAAATCTGTAATTTCTACTCGACTCTCTTCAATATGGACAGCTCCATGGCTCTTAGCATACATGAAGTCCCCAATGTTAATATTATCTCCTTGGATCAATCTTCGGACCTAGCTACTGAGGTGAGCTCAAATGAAATCGTCCCCACCAAGAAATTAATGAAAATAAATCACTGGCCTAATGGGTTTAACTCAAAATTCTATTCTCACCTTGGGATTTCATTAACAAACAATTTCATAAAGAATCACTTCTTTAAATGTAACAAACTTCCTAGTATGTTCAAACACGCCTCATTACCCTCATCCCTAAGACCAAGCACACAAGATCTTTAGCTAATTTTAGGCCTACTTCTCTTGTAATACTTTTATAAAGTGCTTGCAAAGGTTTTAATAATGAATAAAAAATATTCTGCCTTCAAAAATACATCAAGCCCAATCTGCTTTTATTCTAAAGAGGGATATTTTTGATAATATATCCTTGGCGTATGAAATCTGTTGGGATTTCTCTAAGAAACACGGGAGCTTCATAGCAAAATTTGACTTAAGGAAGGCTTTTGAGACTATTAGAAACTCAATTCTTCTCGTGCTTCAACAAAAGGCTTTTCTTCAAAATTTGTAGGTTGGATCTCTGTCATCATCCATTATCTCGTTCTCTATAGTCCTTAATGGCAAGATAAGGGGATTCTTCTTCTCATCAAATGGCCTTAGACAAGGCTACCTTCTCTCCCTTCTTATTTACCCTAGCGATGGACACCTTTTCCTATTTGCCGGATAGAGAATTGAATCTCAGACATTACATTCCCCTCTATGCAGGTAACTCTCTAATTTCTCAAATTCTTTTTGCAAATGATCTTTAGCTGTTGGGAATGTGGATATCCAGACTGCAGTATCTCTCAAAGGCAGTTTAGATATGCTTCAGACTACAATGGGTTTGAGTGTTAATGCAAAAAAGTCGATCATTTTCTTTTCAAAAGCTTCTAGCACTAATGAACACTTCTGTAATATTTTAAATATGACTCAAGAGAGCTTCCGACTTAAATACTTGGGTCTTCCTCTAGTTCCTGGCTCACTCAAGTCGACTAATTTAAATTCTCTCTTTTATAGATTGTTCACTTGGTTAGCTATCTGGAAATCAAAATTCCTTTCTTTTGGGGGCATATTTCATTTACCTCGATCTACAGTCAATAGCTTTCTTTCTTTCTAGTTTAGACTGTGGCGGTTCCAAATTGTGTTATTAAATGATTTCTTCTTCATGCTAAATTTTGTACCAGAGGCAAAATGTAAGATCCATCTCATATCTTGGAATAAAACTACTCTTCCTAGGATGGGGGGAATGTGTCTCTTCCTCTCTAAACCTCCTATGTAAGTCTAAATAGTTCTGGGGGTTTTGACCAAAGCTTCCCCACTTGCAAATTGGCTTATTAATAGATATGTGTCCCTTTGGTCTAAACTCCCAGGTCGGTCCTCCCCTCTCTGGAAATATTTAAGGTTATGTACAGCCCATTTTAGGGATCATCTTACTTTCAACATTGGTAATGGTGCCTCTCTTTCTCTATTCTTCAATCCATGGTGTGCAAAAATTCTATATGAAATCCTTGGCCCCTCCCGCTATATATTCTGAATTTTTCTCCCTTGCCTCTCTTAGTTCTATCATCCACAATGGGGTTTGGCTCCTCCCTAAAGCCTGCACAAATTTTAGCATCTATAATATCATTAGTGGTATCAAAGTGGGTATATGCAATGACTATATAATATGGAAGGATTGCAATGTCCCAACTAATACTATCCTCAAACAGATTATTTTTTATTGCTATCCTATCTTGAAGTGGTATAAGGAAATCTGGTTCAAGGGTTCAACTATTAACTATGCGATTTTTTGCTGGATGACTTATATCGGTGGGCTGAAAACATATAATACTCTTCGAGACAGAGGACTTGGCTCCAATTTTGATTGTTGCCTCTGTTAGTCTCCTGAGGAATCCCATCCTCACCTGTTATTTGAATGCTCCCACTCCATGAGGCTAATTAGGAACCTTTTGCCTGAAGGGCAATTTTTCTTGCCTCCCTGCACTCTCCAGCAAGTACTGGAGTTACAACTAACCTACCTCATAAAGTTTTGAAAAGGCTTCATTATCTTATTACTACCATTACTGTTTACTCCATTTGGAGAGAAAGGAATTGTATGTTTCATCAAAAAGGAGCTTCACCTCCATACGTTCTAGTTTCCAACATCCGATCTCTAGTAGCTCTTAAACTCAGAAGATGGAAGTTCAAATCAAATTGGCCAACTCATGTTACCCAATCCCTAGAATTGTGGAGGGGAGATCTTTGAGATGGTCACCTTTTGGCTTTCTTTTTTCTCACTATGTTTTTGGTTGTTTCCCGATTCTTTGTTGGGGGTTGTTTCATTGTAAACCTGCTTTATCAAAGAGTTTCGACTATTTTTGCCTAGACCATGATGAGATCAGCTTGCTACAAAGATCTTCTTTCTAATGCTTACCTTGCAGCATTCTTGCCTGTTCGTGCCGGCTTCCTCCTTGGATGGTTCTCTTCTGCAACTTGAAGCTTGAGTTCAGCCTTTTCTCTGACAATTGTTCTATGGCTCCAATCGGATGGCAAGAGGTGTCAACCACTGGTTTGTTGGTTTTTGTAGGCTGAACAGTTGTTTTTGAACTATCATTTCTGGCAGGAATTTTTTGCCTCTCTGAGTCTGGATGGTTTTTTGTTGATCTTTTTCCCTAGTTTTTATGCATTTCTTGTTTAATGGGTTTTGGTTTCAAACACATCCTTGTGGTCTCCAGTGTTTTTTTATCTCTGTAATCTCATGTAATTATTCTACTTTGGAATAATATATATCTAATAAAATTTAACAATTATATTTTTTATTATATAAATTATTTTTAAAAAAAATAGAATGAAAATTGATTAGAATATTTAGTAGTTGAAATATTTATATTATGGACCATTGATATTTTACCAGCAATTTAATTGGTCTGTCTTGTAATATATTATTTGAGAATTTCTAATTGTGCATGTATGTGTATGTTATCTATCTCTATTGTATTATTAGAAAATAATATTTCATTGAAAGAGCTTGGGATAGTTTTTGGTTGATTTTTAGAAAATTTTGTAAAAAAACTTCTTTTGAGAATAAGATGTTAGAATGTAGTTATCAGAAAGCTATTATTTGAATTTTTTTTTTAAAAAAATATTTGTACTACTTGTAATAACTTTTCAAAATATTAAATTTTTGATAGCAACTTTACAGTTAATTTTTCAAAAAAATTATCGTATCTCAAATAAACACTAAGTAGCATCATCGGAAAGCGAACAAGTACATTTTAAACTGATTTAATTGATAGTGAATCCCAATTGCGGGGAAATACCAATATTTGTGAATGCCAGTAAATTTAATTAATAATTATTCTTAAAATTTTGAGATTTAATTTCTTCTACATCACATTTTGAGTATTCAATAATCTCAAAGAAATTATTAATATTTAAAATTAAAAATAATTTTGTTCGAATTTCAATTGAATAAACTCTAAAAATAAACGAGCACATATTCCTCATGATATGAAAGGCTGATGGCAATTTTATACTATTAATACTCTGCTAATTAATGTTGAATTTTACAATAAAGGATAATTTTAAAAAGGAGCATATAATTAATAAAATTTAGCAAAAGGAGCAGTCTAAAAGATACTTAAAAAGGAGCAATAACTTAAACTTATATAATTAACATATATATATATATATAATATATAATAACTTATTAAATAAAATAAAAAGTAAAATGCATAATTTTATTAATATATTAAAATATAGGAGAGAAGTTTAAATTTTTTTAAAAAAAATTGTACATAAAATATTTTAAAAACTTTTAATAAATAAATTCCACTGATTCATTAGAAATTTAAATTTTAAAACAAAAGTATATATATTATATAATGAAAACATCAAATAATATAAATTAATAAGATTTTTTTAAAATTATTAAAAAATCCTAAGTTAAAATTAGTTTTATGATTAATAAAATTAATCTTATTTATAAATAAAATATAAATTATTATAACTATAGCACTATTTATCAATATAAAATTTTTTAAGTAATTATTTTAAGATTCAAAAAATACCATAAGTTAATTTTAAATTATATATTTCAAATTATTTTAAACTTACTATTTAAAATTAATATTCTTATATATTTTTTCATAAAATTAAAAATGATAAATAATAATCTTACCTTATTTATATATTTTAAATATGTTGATTTAATATATTTAAAATTCTATCAAATATTATTATTAAAAATTGTTAAAAGAAATAGAAAAATTAGAAAACGTGAATAGTATCACGTTTTCTGAAAACGTTACAAATATTCACGTTTTTGCTCCTTTTTAAATTTTTTTATAAAAAAACGCCTTTTGCTAAATTTTGTTAATTAAATGCACCTTTTTTTAAAATTATCCCCGTAAAAATTGGCGCTATTAACAAAATATTGATCCTTTAGAAAATAAGTCGAAGGAGCCTAGAGCCGGTCCTCCAAGAGACCATGGCTCCTAAACCCCGTCATCTCCTCTCGGCCCCTAGACTTCATAATTTAATGATTATTATAATAAATTCCTATGGCAGCAACGAAAAGTGTTCTACGTTCGGACATATGTATATTTGTTCCATCAATTCATCTCTCCCTCCATTAAAGAAATCCGAAATTGAAGCTCTCCATCCACATAAGTTCATCTCATCATCCTCTATAAATTCCCACTATTCTCCTCATACATTTCACCTCAAATAATTACATCAAATAGATGTTTAACTGGTCATTACAGGCACATCCCACCTCTTCTTACCCTTTCGATATCCCTCAGATATATAAATCAATCCACCTTCTTCAATCTTCCTCAGCAATAATCCATCCTCGCTCTTCTCCTTTGCCCTCTCCTCTAACATGGATACCAAATACATAAAGAAGCCCCAACAATTTCTACACGGAGATCGAAAAGCGGATCATGCTCATAATCTCGGATGAAGAGGATGAAGTACAAAAAAGGAAAAACAGAGCTCCTCTGTTCACCATTAATGGAAGGAAACTACTTTTTTCCATTGCCTAAAGTATTATTTGGTGAGAACTGGTATAAATCATTTGATATTGGAGCGAAGCAACGGCTAAGGTACTTTGGGAGAGGGAATTGGAAGAAGTTCGTGTGGCAATGGTATAACAGCGACAAAGGCGAGGAGAGGAACGGAGTTTTTATTCCGATATATGCTTAATGCTCTGCGATCGCTATTGATCACAATTGGAGAATTATGGACTATTCGCTTTAATAATTATATTATAAATTATTATATATTGTTTAAATTTTCTTCATCCGTGTGTATATAATTTATTTATTATCAAGGAACTATTTATTCTTTGTATTTGGCCATTAAATAAAAGAAGATTGCATATCTTTTTAGTTTTCACGTACTTGGGTTGGAATAAAATAGATGCAAAGTATATTATAATATGTTTTTATTTTTCAATTACTATATATATATTTATTTATTTATTTATTTATGCACACGTTTTAAAATTCTGTTAAATATACTATAATAGTAAAATGCATATTTTCAAAAAATAAATATTTATTTTGTATCTCACTTAAGATCTCATTTGCTGAAGTTAGAAAATTCTCCTTTAAAATTTTTTTTTTTTAATTCACAATTTGATTTGGTGAAATTAAAATTAATATTAGCGCCATTCTCTATTAAATTATTTTGAAATTAGCTCAAATTTTATAATTTTAATTTCAGTTAATCTCGTAAAATTAGCTAATTAAATCTCATATATTAGGAATACAATTTCACAATCAGCATCACAAAGCACTCCTTTTTGTTTTTTCAAAAGTCCTCCTTTTCTTTTAATTATTTCTCTCTATTAATAGTAATCAACTAATAATTAATAATTCGAGCAGAGTTTTTGAGAATAATAATTAGAGCTTAAGGCCTATTTGAAATATTTTTGTATTTTTGTATTATTATTATTATTTTTAAAATTATATCTCTCTAATATATTATTTGTATAATTTTATTTTTATTTTCAAAATAAAATAACTTATTTTTAAAAATACTCAATAATAAATTTTAGTTGCTTTAATTAATTTAAAAAAGGACTATTGATGCAATTAACATATTTATTATTTAATAAAAATAAAAAATATATTTTAAGATACTAAATATCATTTATTTCAAATCAAAATATACATTAAAATTTTAAACTTAACTTAAAAATAGAAATAATCCCAAAAATTTTATTGACTTATGTGCCCATAAGTTGCAATAAGCTAGTTATGTAGCTGATTCCATCATGAGTTTATTTTAAGTCTTTTTTTTTAAATGAGTTCATATTTTGTGTTTAGAAGATTTTTTTTTTTTTAATGATATATGTGTTGAAAGAAATGTAAGGAGTGCTTTTTATTAATAAGTTAAGATGAGAGGCACTATATATCCAAAGATGGGTGCAGGTCATCCTCTTATTTAGGACATCTCGATAGAGATGTTATTTCCTTTTTTATAAACTTGATATTAATTTTAATATTGTGCTGGTGCAAATATTGTTGAATATTTATTCCTTTTTTATAAACTTAATATTAATTTTAATTTCCTCCCCCAATGAAAGGCAGCAAGAGATTTTATAAAAGAAGTGTAAATTATTTTACATATTTATGCTTCTATTATATATATATATATATATATATATATATATATATATATATATATATATATATATATATATATATATATATATAAATATATATATATATATATATATTCCTTTTTGAATCATTATCTATTTTAATTTATGCTTCTATATATTTATAAATGAATCATTTTCTTTGAATACAAAGCTATTTTATGTATATGAGCTTTTAAGAGAATATTATATGGGGGTGTCTAGATATAATTTTGTATTTGGATATTAAATCAAGTATAAACACCTCATAAAATATAAAATTTAATTTATATTTTATCATCTGATTGGTGTCTGATTGTATCGCCACCTAATATTTTTCCAGCATTTAATGCACCGGCCACTTTATAGACCGTCGATGTGACCAGAAGCCCATAGGCTCATAGCGAGAACCAATGAAACAACTTGAAGCCATCCCTTCGACATCACCATGGTTGATGGCGAATCGCGACTAATCATCGCAGTGGCAGGGAAGATCATCATCTAGTCATAGCAGAGAGTTCGAAGTGTGTAGATGGACAAGGTCGTGGCAAGCAGGATCACTTAACTGGTCTTGGTCATTAGGATAAGGGAAAGCTTAGCTTGTCATGGCAGGGAGGATCGCTGCTCGCCAGGTGGCTAAATCATGACGTGAAGAAGAAAGAGGCGAGTAGGGGTTTGTTTGTTTATTTTTATTTATATTCAAAGAATTTGATCTCAGGATTCAAATTTCTTTCGCGGTCTCCTGATCCGATCTGTCACGACTTTCTTGACATTGATCTACCTATGAGATTCAAAGCAGTTGACCTCCTTAGGCCTGAAGATTCTGCTACATCGATCGATCTCTATTGTATCTTCCACCGAATTCCTTTGCAATATATTTCCTCTTCGGTACATTGAAGTAAGAGCCATGTGGGAGGGTTTAGGAGGAGCGAAAGAGGCTGAACATCCTTGACCTGTTCAACATAGAGCATATATAAAATGGCTAAATTTTAAAATAAACGCTTAAAATATAATTAGCGGATTAGGCACTAAAATAAAAATTAAAATAGGCACAGTCGCCAGTTTAACGATTGGCGGCATACACGGTCAGTATGATCTCGCACGATAAAATAATTTTTTTAAAAAAAATCTGAACCGAGATCGGGACAGAGCCTCTCGATCTGGTTTTTATTCCCAATCTCGGGACCATGCCTTATACCATTTGCCCAAACCGGTCAAGCTCTATTCGCATCCGCGCCTCGACCATCGGGACCATTTCCTTTGGGAAAATATTTTTAGGTATTTTTTGAGTTTTTTTGGATTTGTTTTTGTAAAATGAAAAATATGTAAATGTGATGTTGATTTTGTGTGTTACCATATTATTAGTTAGTTTATAATGTGATTAACTAGTTTTATGATTTAGGTTAAGTTTAGAGTGGATTTAAGTTTTTTTGAAAGAATTGTTTTAGGTATTTTTTGGAACTCCTTTTATTTAATTTTGATTTTATGTGGATTTTATGTGATGTTAATTTTAGGCAAATGTAATGTTGATTTCACGTGTTCTAACATTTGATTATTTAGTTTATCATGTGATTAGCTAGTTTGAGGGTTTACACATGTGTTGGTGGATTTGATATTTTAGGGAAATTAAAATTTTTGTAAAAAAAAAGAGGAACACATGACTGATACTCGCTTTAGTATGAGTGAGTTTATTGTGGTCACATGACTGAAAAAAATGAGGAACACATGACTGAAAAAATCATCCTATACAAATTTCACGACGGTCTGATTTTACAAGCATACAGAATCAAATCATAAGGTCACTGAAAGTTGATTCGAAACGGTTTAGGATTAATCTCATATGTAGATTTCCTGTTATTGCTAGTTTTATTGCTACTCCATTAAATGATGATGAAGTATGTGAGTCAGTCATTAGTACAACAAGTATACAACCTATAATTGTATAAGTCAAAATTGAGTTGAAATAAGCAGATGATAGCGAAGTTCATAATTTCACTGAAGCTGAATTTCATCCAATTGAAGATATCCACAACACTATCCTATCACAGGAATCATATCAGATCGATCTCAATGAAGAATTTGTAGATGCATTCTTAAAGTCATTATCTAATTAATATTTTTTATTTTAATCTTGTACACTGCATTTAAATCCGTAGCACTGATGATAGAGATGTATTTGCATCTCATATTTATGTTCATCATATTGCCTCAACTTCGATGGGTGAATATCATGGTGGTCATGTAGCACCTTTACCAACTGAAGATGAGGGCTACGAAATAATGCCTAGCATAACGAGTTCTGACACTGATGATAGTGAAGGTGACATTGGAGAAGAACAATGTCCAAATTCTGGGAACGGTCGTTTGCTAAGATATTACTCTAACAAAATAAGCAATGCTGAAGAGCACATGTTCAGTAGCAAAGATTGCATTCATTGATCGGACAAGAATGGGATGAATGAACCGAATGACCTCTCGGTGATTCTATTTTTCTAGAAGAGAATTTCATTCCAGCAAACTTAAATGAGGGGATGTGTTTTAATGACAAAAGGCACCTTAAATTTACTGTTCAGGGTTGGTCCATAACAAACAACGTGAAATATGTAACATGTGACTCTAACAAGATAAGGTTCACTATACATTGCATATATAACAGTCATTCCAGTAGGCCATGCTTGTGGCGTCTACATGCTCGCGTGAGCAAGAGGCTTGGTGGTGCCTGGAGGATTTCCAGTATGATTGCCCCACACACATGTTCTCATTTGATATTGAGCACCAGACATAGGCAGTGCACATCATAGTTTATTAGCTACTACATCCAACCTATCATTAGATACCAGTTGGATTTGAAACCCAGGAAAATTATTGGTCGTATGGAATTAAATTTTAACATTAGGGTATCCTACATGAAAGCTTGGGATGCATTAGAAAGGTTATACATGCTATTTTTGGCAGTTGCGAAGACTCATACTGTTCACTCGATCACTTCATGGCTATTGTATGTGCAGTTATGTATGGTACAGTGTACCGCATTCAGTCAAGTGAATCTAGCCATTTTTTACGCATATTTTGGTCATTTGGGCCATCTATAGTTGGTTGACAATTTTGTAGGTCAGTCCTAAGTCTTGACGGTACATTTCTCTTGGGAAAGTACAGACGCGCTCTTCTTACTACAGTTGGTATTGATGCAAATAATGACTTATATCCTCTGACATTTGCAATAGTTTAAGCAGAGTGCAATGAGTCCTGGAATTTATTAGGACATTACAGGACTTGATTCCACTTATATGTACTCTGCTTGATTTATGCATTATCTCTGACTGACATTCAGGCTTAGTACGTGGATGCCGTGAATTTTTTTCCTTGCGCTAAACACCGCTTATGCCATCTCAGAGAGAATTTTAAGAAGTCATGCAGAACTATGAGAATTTCTGATGCTGACTTTGTGTGTTAGAAGATGTACATGGCAAGTAATACAACTGACATTCACACCTTTACACGTTACATTACAGACATAAGGAATATCAAAGCAGAGGCTGCTGAGTGGCTGCTTGCAAGAGATGTGGAGAAGTGGTCATTGAGTAATGATGACAGATATCGATATGGCACAATGGCCACTAACGCATCAGAGTGTTTCATCGGTGTGCTCAAGAGGGAATGTGGGTTGCCAATACAAGCACTAATTACATCAATTTATTACAATCTTGTATCAGTTTTTGCCAAACGCCTAGAGATAGCTTCTAATCTGATCAGGCATAATGATTCAATATTTGCACCACGTCTCAAGGCTCAGCTGCAACAAAATGAGCGGGAAGCTAGGAGATGCCCAAATCACACAAGAGTAGATTTAAAAGAATTTCAAGTGTTTGCTATGCCCTCAATGTCATTTAAGGTTGAATTGTAAGAACAAGATAGTTGTAGTTGTACATCTAGGTAGCCCCAGTTACTTCACATTCCATATCCACATGTCATTGTTGTGTTAGGGCAACATCATTTGAGTCATTCACAGTACGTCTCTCGCTACTACACTCTGCAACTATACCACAGTACGTATGAAGCTCAATTCCATGTCATACCCGATCGCATTGACTGGCCATCGTATTTGTCGGGTCTTCATTTGATTGAACTAGCACCACTGAATATCAGAAGGTGAACTGGCAGGCCCAGGACACGAAGATATACCAACACAATGGATGAGAATGTGTAGCGAAGTAATAGAATATGTGAACTATGCAAAAATGCTGGGCATAACAGAGCTACTTGTCCATAAAATTGTCTACGTAGGACTTAGTGTGGTTGCAATACACTGTTATTTTCTTGTGTAGTTGTATGCATAGAATGTTTTTTTCTTATGATTGTTCCTTTCTGCACTTAGTTTTCTTGGATCTCAACATAAATTAAGGACTATTTTTTTGTTTTATTCATGTTGTGATGAAGTAGTTTTTTCTTGTTACTATGTATGTATGCACTTTAGTTTTCTCAGTACTGTTGTTACTCATGTATATTATTTCCTGATGTATTTTACTCTAGATTATTTCTAGTGTAGGAATGGTTTTACTTGGTCGATAATATGTAGTTGTATGCCTAGGCTATTTTTTTTTAATTTATGCGTGTTGCCTAGACTGTGCTTACTCATGTTGTTTTTTATATTCTTGTCCTCACTTCTAT
Source organism: Cymbidium sinense (assembly GCA_021442155.1). NCBI lineage: Eukaryota > Viridiplantae > Streptophyta > Magnoliopsida > Asparagales > Orchidaceae > Cymbidium > Cymbidium sinense. Next base: position 50,836,097 of record CM038228.1, on the reverse strand, counting down.
CTTGTCGATGGCTAATGTATTTCGTGTTGACCTGCACTTTTATAAGTTGTTTGCTAGACAGGTGAAATGGCATCTGAGGAAGGAGGAGCATGCAGACGTCAGCATAGATGATGCACCGAGGAGCCTCTAGCAGACTACGGGCCCGCACCAGCAGAGGTACACCCCAACACGCTAGCTTAGACTGTGTTTCATAATTGCAGTATATCAGGCTTGATCACCACCTTACGAAGTTGAGCGGTCACCATGAATACACATTTCATTTCGCTTGGTGAGATGATAGCTTATCGCGGGGCGTGCTATAATTCAAGGAGTATGGATTGACGGGCCTCCTATTATAGGACCTATAGTGATTGGGGAGGGGAGACGATGGTTATCTTGGCCTGATTGTTGTGATGAGCTGATCGAGAGACATCCAGAGCCCGATGTGGTATACCACGATCCAGTACAGCCACATGTTACATCCACATTTCACATGGGACAGGCGCATGCAAGGACCTGCTTACCTTTACGTTGGCTACGGTGGACATTTTATAGGGATTCATATTTGGATCTACTAGATGCTGACTTTCTGATGCACCTTAGAGTGTACATATTATTCACTATTGGTTGCTTCCTTCTGTCAGATACGTCCGAGTCTGAGGTACATTTACAGTACTTACCACTACTAGATGATTTGAGCTTGTTCATAAGGTACTCAATTGGAGCAGCTGTGTTAAAACACTTATAGAGGGAGTTGAATGAGGTAACTAGGCCAAAGTGGACCAACATGGCAGGATGTCTGCACCTACTTCAGGTTTGGTCGTGGGAGCATGTACATGTTGGCCGCCCCACATTGCAGGTACCCTTTCCAGTAGAGTTGGATGGGTTGAGCATTGGTTGTAGGTGGAATGAGGGTTACTTGCGAGAGATGACACCTACCCATGTTAGAGTGTAGAGAGATGAGCTTGATGGGGCATTGAGTCGATGAGTAAGAGCACATTTGGTTCATATTTTACCTCCACAATCTTATGTATGACATTTAATTTTTCTGTCATATTGTAGGTGATATGGGAGCCTTACGGATAGCAGATACGCATTAGAGTGGTAGTTGTTTGCTTGGCTGGACAAGCTATTTGGCTCGCTTGGGTACCATTGATCAGCTGGAAAAGAATTGAGTGGTACCTCCCAGATCATGTGCTCCGACAATTTGGTCTGTCACCTAGAGTAGATGTGGCGCTTATAGATCCTTCATTTCAGCGAGTCGATGGTTGCAGGAAGGCTGATGTTGACTATGTTGATTATCATCAGGTTTACATATCACAATAGGAGGCTAGACATGATTGTTGTTGGGTGGATGACGCGTTACACCTCTGATCGATATACATGAGAGGTGGTATCGGTCCTGGGCTTCCTGGTACATGCTGAGGGCTTCGACCACTCCACCTACCACCAACTATCCTTGAGCTCCTAGAGAGACTAATGGTAAGCTCTAAAAAACTGTATGCTACTCAAATATTTATACGTTATGAGAACTGAATTACATACTTGCCTGTGCAGAGAGAACATATCTTGGACACACAACATATTTTCCAACCTTATTTTGGGAGAGACCAGGACACTGATTTTCAACATTCAATCAACACTTATGAGGAGTTATGCAGGGAACTATGCAGGAATATGCACATATCAGATAGCAGGTGCAGGGATATAGATGAGGCAAGTAATTCTTCTGCAACACCTTCGTCTTGTCAGCCACATACTGTAGGATTTGATGCATGTTCATCGTCTATACCAGATGTCAATCCATACAATTACCCATTTGGCACACCAGCTCCGTACTCTTATCAAGAAGCCATGTTTAATCCATTTCAGTCATGGCAGGTAGCAGACCCTCTTATGTATCCTCACCCACCGGTCTACATGCCGCATATGCACGGAGTGTACCCCACTGTCCTCTTCTAGCTAGGACCATCATAGGAGATACCCAATGTTACACCTCTCGATGATCCAGATTAGACCACGAGGTCGGAGATGAAAGCGGCGCTCACACCATTTGCGACCGTCCTCGGCGACCGCCAAGATACTCAGGGGTGATGCACTTCACCACACGCATGCGGTCATTTGATGTCCTCAGTTGTTGTCTATAGTTGTAGATCATCTGATTGCTTAATGTACATTATTTTGTCAATGTTTCATATTTCTTATATACACTGCATATCAAGGCACCGTTTACCTATGTTATATATTTCCATTTTAAGTAATTTGCATTTTTTTCCTGTGGAATATCAGAGATATCTTGTTGGTTTTGAGCTGTCAAACTTTTTAAATTTTGGAGAAGTAGATAAAAGCTACGAATTTGTCATGCTTGCAAACTTTGTAATCAGATTGCCACATCTACTATTTTTTTGCAAACTTTGTAATTATCCATCCACTATTGCTATTTTGAATCCATACATTTCCACAAATATTGTTGTGCAACAGTCCAAAATCACATCTCTGCGTCAACATAAAAGTCATGAGAAATTTTGTGTCAATTCCAATGATACCAAGCTTGTTAAATTTTTGACAACTGACTCTATCTGGCAAAATACCCGGTGGTTGCAATATTCAAAAGCTGCCGGATTTATCGTGGTGAATTCTACTATGCAAGGAGCCACAATCGCCTTTTTTGGTCAACATAAAAGTCATGTAAAATTTTATTCCAATTCCAACGATACTAAGCTCACTAAATTCTGACAACATGAGACTCTGGTATGGCCAAAATACCGCTGCGGGTCGCACAATTCAAAACTGCGCCATTGATTTTTTGTGCATTGACGAAATTTGCTATGCAAGGAGCCACAATCGCCTTTTTAAGTCAACATAAAAGTCATGGAAAATTTTGTACCGATTCCAACGATACCAAGATCACTAAATTCTAACAACGAACTACTCCGATACAGCCAAAATACCGTAACTGATAGTACTATTCAAAATGACGCCACAGAATTTATGTTCATTGGCGAAATATGCTATGCAAGGTGCCACAAACGCCTATTTTAATCAAGATGAAAGTCATGGAAAATTTTGTGCCAATTCCAACGATATCAAGCTTGCTAAATTCTGACAACGGATGACTCCGGTACGGCCAAAATACCGCGGCTAGTTTAAAGTTATTTTTTTAAAAAAAATTTCTCAGGAACCAGTCGCCGGGCGACTGTGCCTACTTTTAAATTTTTTTTAGTATCTAATCCACTAATTATGTTTTTAAATGTGCTTAATGAGATATACCACATCACAAATCCAAAGTATCACAATCACAATTACTTTAAAATAGATGTGATATAAACAGAGTAAGAAAGAAGACGCACTACGACGCGATCCTCAGGTAAGGGAGGGAGATCATAAGAGAACGTGAGCTTGATATCTCGCATCCCATGGATCACCTCGAAGAAGAAAAGGATAACGAATAACAAGATGGCTCCCAAATAGAAGACAAAAAACAATAGTAGGGTTTATGGCTAGTGATAGTAATGTAGTGGGTGATATTACCTTGAGATGAGATCAGTCGATGCCCCAATGAACTTCAGCTAAAGCCAGCTGTGAATTCCTGCTCTGTTTTGTTCTCTAGCTGATGGTTTTTGCCTATTGGCGCCATTTTTTTTCTTGCCTATCAGGTTGTTGAAAATTTTATTTATTTATGAATTTATTTAGGTTATATTTGAGATTGTAATGAGATATACCACATCATAATTATCATTTGATAAATTATATAATGAATGTAAGAAATTATGTTCTTAAATCTCATCTAGTGGGTGCGATGATTGATAAAAAGTTATGATTTATTTTTTTTTAAATAAAAAAATTTATAATATCCACTACAGTTTTTTAACCATTAGTTTCTTTTAAATCAACTTCATTATTATGTTTTCACACCGCTAGTCCACTACAACTGTCCAAAAATATTTATAAATCACTATTGTTACAATCCTCTCCTACAATAATTCTCTAACCTATTAAACGAGCTATCATCACCAGCATATCCATTTGAAAAGGCAGAAGACAATAGAGATTCATCCCTTGATGTCTACACAGCATTCGGGTATATGAAGTTTCATGTCCTTGTTCCGCTTCTCTTGACAAATGGGATCATGAGGATTTAGACCTCCATAATTGTCTCCTTATCTTGGTAGTTCTGGTGATGACATTACAGGAGTTTATGGGGACTTTAAGTCTAAATGTTTTCTTGGGCTAGGCTTCAAGACCACAATCTTGGTTGGTTGAGATAATTTTTCAGTCATTGACTGATGAGCAAAACCAGAATTCCATAGTGTATTTTTCAATTCAAAACCGCTACCATATTGATGCTTTACCTTAGATTTTCTCTCATTTGTTTTCGATGGTTTCAACACTAGTAATTCGCTTTGTCTCAAGAGTATCATGGAACTCTTTAGACTCCAAAAGCTTTTCATTCATCGTTGCTTTTGCTTCGATGAACTTTTCACGAACAAGAGCCATGCTTTTATAGTTTAGATTCTCATGATGTAGACCCTTTTGTGGAGCTTGAACATTGAAGGAATTGGATGTTGATGATTGTTGTTGGACTTCATATACATCTCTATAATCCCTGTTCTCATTGCAATAAGATTGAAGCTCTCTAGACTTCTATCTATCAAAGTAGTGAGACCTCACTTTTGGAGTGAGCTCTCAACTTCTCCATCTTAGACATAAGACTCCTCTAGACACTAAGAGTTCCTTAGTCTTAAGACATTTCTAGTGATTAGGTGAACACTTGACCTAACCCTAGAGACTTAGAAGAGTTTATCATAGGACTAGGCTATGCATTAGGGACTTAAAACAACCACTTATCCTATAGCCTAAATCCAACCCATGTGCACTCCTTCAAACCAGTCCAAATCAAATATTAAATCAATTCCAACTCAATCGATTTTCTCAAATCTCAAATCAATTCCAACCAATCCTAATCAAATCTCAAATCAATCCCAACTCAATTCTCAAATCAATTCCAACCAATCCAAATCAAAGCTCAAATCAATTCCAACTCATTTGATGTTTTCAAAGCTCAAATCAATCTCAACTCAATCAATTTTCTTAAATCTCAAATCAATTCCAAACTCAATTCCAATTCCAAATGATTCAAATCCAAATTCAATCCCAAATCCAAAATCTTTCCTAAGTCTTATGAACCACATTCATAACCCCTCAAATCAACCCAAAGCTAAGTGATTTCTTTATAAATCACTTATTCCATCATTTATGTTCACAATTATAAATGAAATTGGCATCCAAATCATCTAAATCAAATGGATATAAATCAAACCAAATCCAAACCCCTTCTTCAAAACTTTTGACCAACCTTAAGCCAAATTCACAATCAAATCACTCCTAATTCACATGATTCTCTCATGGATCATTTATATTCACAAATATAGATGAGATATAAATTCAAATGGCTAAAACAAATCAATGTAAATTCAAAACTCAAATCGAAATCCAATTTATATCCTTTAAGCCAATTTCTTGGATTTAGCCAAATTATTAAATCAATCCAAACCCTTGGATTTTCTCTTCAAACAATCACTCCTTCAATCACATGCCCAAATATAATCATAAACTACAATCACCAAGCCAAAATCAAACTAACCCATGTCAAACCCATGATCATCATTTTAACTTGAAATTGTAAAATGAAGCAAAACTCATTTAACTCCAAATCACTTACAATTGGATTTATATTTCAATCATAAGTCCATATGTGAGTTCAACCAAACTTGAATCAAGCCTTGATCAAGCCAATTGACCCATTTATGCTCACTTGACCTAAAGTGACCTAAAATTCTTTTTTGAGCTAAGTTCTAATCCAACCCAAATTAGATTGAACTAAGCTCATCCAAACCTCACAATGTGATCAAAAATCATCCTAGAATAATCAATCACTCAAATTGGGTCAAATCAAGTCAAACTTAGCCTTTGACCAAGTCAACATTTAGCCCAAATAAAACCCAAGCTAGCCAAAATCTATCATATGCCAAATTGATTGAAACCATTGACTCAAACACATTCATGGTCAATGAATGAACATGACCAAGCCCTCACTTGAGCCAAACCAAGCCCAATTGGCCATTTGACCTAAGTTGACCTAAATTGACCTAAAAAGCTAAAATGGGTCAAATCTTGATCTAAGCCAAATTGATCGCAACCAATGGGTCAAATTCATTCCAAATTGATTATTGAACTTGACCAAAGCTTCAATTGACCAATTAGACCCAACCTAGCCCAATTGACCATGAACCCAACTTGACCCAAAAGGTCAAAATAACTTAAAATCAAACCAAATCATAAATGATTGGAACCAAAGCTTGCAATACATTTCAAATGATCAACCAAGCCTAAACCAACCCATGACCTACCCAATTGGGTCAAATGGGTCAACTTGACCCATTTGACCTAAATGAACCAAAGTCAAATATAAACCAAATTGAACCAAACCAATAATACCCATAGGCTCCAAATGATCATTTGAACTTGACCTAACCAATTGGTCAACCTAACCCAATTTGACCCAACTTGACCTAAATGGGTCAAATTGAACAAATTCAAACCAAATGAACTCCAAATCACTTCAAATTTGGCCCAACCCACTTTTGAATCATTTCAAATATGCCCAAATCAAACTCATGGCCAAATGACCACTTTGGCCTTAGGTCAAAGGGTATCCTATGACCAAATTCACCTAGAATTTGATCATTTCTTTCTCAAGGTCACTTAGCATCCTCCTATTGGGCCACATGGGCACCAAAGCGGTTGGTGAACATGACCCAATGAGCTTGGGTTGGCCATGACCTAAGCCAAGGCCAAACTGACCTCCCTAATCATCTTTGAGCACTTGGATCATCAAATACACTAACCACTCACATGGACATTCACTCTCCTTCACTCCACTACCCAAAATGACCCATATGGAGTGTTTTGCAGCTCAAATTGTGCCTCAATCCAAGCCATTGATGAAAAAATGGCAATTCAATCTCTCACCGTTCGATACAAGGAGGGGGAGATATATTCCCCTTCATTCTCACTCAAATGACAATCAATCCATTCCTCAAAGCTTGAGAGGTTGAATTAAAGCCTCCCCAAGCTTTTTCAAGCCATTCCCAAGCTCCCCCATTTCCCATTTTCGGTTTTACTCAAAGTTAAAAAGGGGAGTTCAATTCCAAATCCAACTCATCCAATTCTCAACCAAATTCAAATTAACCTTGCACACACCATCCTTGGACCTCGTCGAGCACAAGCAAATCATTTTCCAAGTCTCCAAGCCACGGGAAGCATCACTTTGATCAAGGTCGATCACCATTGAAGGGGAGCTTGGTCAACCAAGCAAACTACTTCAAATTAATGCTTGATTCCTTCAACATGGCTTCATCTCTACTAGACGAAGCTACCTCCTCCATTGGAAGTGCCAGTGATAACCTCCGATGTGATTGCTTGAAACCATAGCTATAGGAAATTTTGCTTGGTCCTTTTCGAAGAGAATTGTAATCCCATGCAATCTTGACTGTTGGATGTGCATCCCCCCTCTTTTAGAAGGTGTGGGATAATTTTGATCCCAATCCGAGCTCGGGTGAGCTCAAATTGAACGAGGAAAGATGAACGGTGTTCATCTCTCATCGCTTGTGAAGGAGAAGGATCATACGCTGTCCATTCCGCATGATTGGAATAGACGACTATGATTAGATCATGTGTTAGATCCCTTTATTTCCTCCCTAAATGTCAGGATTGATCTCGTCCATCCGATCTCAGATTGGACGGCCTGTAGAGAAAGCACGTCCTCCTCCAGCTTACTCAGCCAACAGATGTGACAACTTAAATGACATATCCCGTGGCGCCAAGTGGAAAGCACGTCATTTCAGCACGTCGCGTAAGCTGCCACATGGCCCGATGGGATTAGGGGATTAATGTGGGCTCCGAAAATTTTGCCATCGACCTCTTTGGCAAAAAGAGTAGTTTAAATGTGTCGGTGTAATTTTCAGAAGGTAGATAGAAATGTAGATAAGACACTACCCAAAGATTTCATCCTCATTTGGTGAGAACTTTAGAACTGGTTCCAGGTTTCCTATAGGCGTAAGTCCCTATAGTTAATTACCCCTCTCAATAAGTGAGAAAGAACTTTCAATTAAGGTTAATCATTAGATTGCTGAAAGCATAGCATATAGTAGCAACATGTAGAGTTTCAAAATTTATTTTATGAAATTCATCATTATAGCTTAAACCGGATGGTTGGGGGAATGATGACGTGCCCGATCTAGATCCCATGGTTCCGTCATCCCGGGCGTCCTAGTCTACTTAGTTAGAGGAGGTAGTCGACCCAACCTGATAGAAGGATCCTCATCAGCAACACATGGGTTATGTCGTCCAAGAAATCCTTGTAGACCTGGGGTGATGTTTGTCTAAGGAGACAATCTTAAGTCCACCTTAGCTGACAGAGGGTTGTTTGCCCTATCAAGTATATCCTATGATTCACAACTCAAAGGGCAGAGCCATTGGGGAGCATACGGGCTATGGTCGTGATCGTAATATAATGGAGCCGGACTGGCCAAACCACCCGATCAGAGGACTCTGATCATAACTACTTCATCTGTGGAGCCTATTGGCCAAGCCACGCAGTTCAGAGGACACGAGCCACGTCCTTACTGGCGATAAATTGATTGAGAGTGAACATAGCAAAACACTTGATTTGATATTGGCTCCTTTGTGAGCTATAGTTTTCTTAATTTGGCACCCCCGATAAACAGTTGCGGAAGATAGATAGATTGTATTTGATTTAAGTTTTTATAATAGAATTTCATTTTAAGTTATTTTAGATTGATATTTGATTTGAGTTAAAAATTTGATTAATTTGCATGTGTTTAAGAGCGTTAGCCTGTCAACTCTGTCTACTAACAGAGGATTAGATCTACTGTCACCTAACAGAATCAATTTCTCAAATATTTCACTTATTTGAAACTCTTATTCTAGATTTTTAGGTTTTGTTAACTCGGACACAGTTCTAAGACCAAACCGGGATGCAACCCGGGCAACATCTTCAGACTCTTGAATTTAAGCATTCAGCATAGTGTCGGGGCACATGCGGGTGTATTTAAGAATTTAGATAGCTTTTATTTTTTTGAATTATGAAATTGATTTTGTATTTTTTATTTAATTCCAATTTTAGGCTGCACAGCCTTTTCAAACATTAAAATTTGCACTTGAAATCTCTATGTCTGAGCACATGCAGGAATTTATAGCTTTGCTAATTTCATCTAATTAATGAAATTATTACTCTTGAAAATCATAATTAGGATGAAATTCGTTAATTTTTAATTAAAGGAGGCCCTATAATTTTTGTAGATTTTGATTTAGTATCGCCTTCTGTGTGCTTGTACAAAGGGTTGCAGATCTGACGACGAAGAAGGCATTTTGATTTAGATTGTAGTTTAACACATTACTTGCTCTGTGTTTACTTGTTGAGTTTTTGTAATTCTCTGAATTTGATTTGGTACAATTTATACCAATTTTGATAAGTTATGCCAATTTCAGTGTTTGTTGCTTAACCCCCACTTATGCTTATTAGCTAGCATAGTAATCACCTCCATATAGATATAAGAGTTATTAAACCCAATTTGGATTTAATATTAGTCCCCGCCCCCCAATTTCAATTAAAGCTTGTTTAATTTTGAGGAATTTGCAAGAAAATAAGACTCACTTTACCACTTTAATTTAAGCCATATAAGTTTGCAATTAGAGTTTGTGAGTTTAATATTAGTCTCCCCAAAGTTTATGAATTTAATATTATCCTCCCCAAATTTTACTAGCATTTTAAATAAATATTCTATTTTCTCCAAAATTTTCTTTAAAGGCCCCCCTTTTTTATTTGATGTTATAAAATTAGCTGCAGGTTTTCCTACTTAGCGCTCCTAAGTCAGCTCATTTTATCCTCCCATTTTTTCTAAGTCAAAAGTTTTGACAAAATTTTGGCAGCCTCCCGGCGTCATCCCCGTGTAGGGGCTGCATCGGGGGTATTTTGGCTTACTCGGTATGCCCTCTTAAGCGTAGCGAGCGGTGTCTTGTGACACCACAACCAGCTTTTCATCTCGTTGTGCCCTCTTGAGCACAACGAGACCTTCAGACCTAAAAGAAGACATACAATGCAAAATATAATCATCCCCTTTCTTTTTTTTTCTAAGTCTGGAAATTAGACAAAATTTCGGCAGCATTTTGTCCAGGGAGAGCAACATCTTATAAGTGTTTGGCTTACTCGATATGCCCTCTTGAGCGTAGCGACCGGTGTCTTGCAACACCACAATATATTTTTTTATCCAGTCGCGCCCTCTTGAGCACAACGAGGTCTTCAAACCTGCAAAGCAATACTTGCATGTATATATATTCACATTCACAAATCCCACATGTTCAGACTTATTTTACGGCGTGCTGCAGTGCTCGGCAAAGGAATGGGGTTGGGTTGAAATTGGGGATGTAAGGTAAGGGGTGCGACGCTGAAAATCAAAAGAAGAATTCACCTATTGACAATGTTCTTCCTCGATTTTGCAGCGAAGCGAGGTGGGAAGGTTACGGGGAATGTGACGCCGAAATCAAAAGAAGAATTCACCTCTTGACGATGTTCTTCCCCTGATTCGTAGCATAGCGAAAATTGGAAGGGCTACTGGGCGTGCGATGCAGGAAACCAAAGGAAGAATTCGCTTCTTGACGATGTTCTTCCCCCGATTCACGGTGAAGCGCAAACTGGAAGGGCTATGGGGTGTGCAATGCAAGAAATCGAAGGAAGAATTCGCCTCTTGACGATGTTCTTCCCCCGATTCATGGTGAAGCGCAAACTGGATGGAAAAAAAGGGTTGCAGACTATTTTATGGGTCAGGAATATTTGACGGGTGGGGAAGGATGAGTCGTGAGAGAAGGGGAGGCCGTGGAAAGGAGGTAGAAATGCGTATAGGCAGTCCATGGCAGCAGGATTATTTTGGCGAAAATGACGATAGGTAAATCCATAAAATGGGGATCCAAGCCGCTCTGAGATCAGCGGCGTGGCTTTCGAGGATCTGAAGCAACGTGGGTCGCGTAAGGCGGTGGGTTACCGGATCACGAGTGAGGTGGTCTGGCGGGTTAGTCCAGTGGGTCATCTTTGGTCCAATGAGCGGCAGGCGTGGGATGCGATGTCTGGCGGGAGTCAGTTCCGCGGATTAGTCACAGGTATGGAAGCGAGCGCATGCTAGCGGCGGCGAGTCATTGGAATGGCGGGGCCGACGATCGAACTCTGGCATGGAGACGATGGAGGATTGCAAAATAGCGTGAGTCGCGTACGACAACGCAAGCCGGCGTAATTTGATGGGATTAGGCGAAATGGATGCGACAAAAAAGGAAATTAAAAGAATTACCTTGTATGTGGAGAGTCAGAGAGAAAATGGGAGAAAAGAATGAGGGAGAAATTTAGAAAATGGGGGAGATGAGGGAAATGAGGGGGGGAGTTGCTAGAAAAATGGGAGGGAGTGGTTATTTAGTTTTTTTTATTTTATTTTATTTTATTTATTTTTTCAAAAATCCGGCATCGTGCTGTTGATTCCTAACCTCTTTCAACTAGTATAATTTGTCTCTTCAAATACAATGAATTTAAATTTATTTTTAATTAATATCATAATCTTACTAATAAGAATAATAAGCGGGCAAACTTCGAGCTCTTCTTTCTTTTCTAATACTTATCTTTACCATTTTTTTGTCTGCATAAGGTTCGAAGTAAAGAAAGATTGCACGTACTGTAATCTCATCAACTCTCTTCTCTCTTAGGATAGCGGATGAGCTTTAGGGTTTCTCCTCTCATTCCTTCGTCGGCTAGCCTGCTCCTTCCTCCCTAGAGGTTGGTTTTCCTCACTTGGCTCTCAAATCCCTCCTTCCTTAGCCTCCAAGAGCCGGGCTTCACCTTCTCTTCCAATTCCCCCTCATGGATTCCATGGAGCACTTCCCCTCCCTCTCTTCCTCTCTCCCCTCTAATTCACTTCTTGGTGCTCGCCCTTGAGGCCAAACTCCCTCTGAGCCGGGCAAGACACCCATCCCCTCACTATGCAATTGGAAGGATTTACTTTTTTTACATAATGAAACTAACAAGCCTTTTGCCCTCAACTACATACCGAGTGACTCCGACGAGGTTAACTTCTCAGAAGAGGAAATTCAGGATGGACAAAAAGAATGACAACTTTCTTTGGTTGGCCATGCGCGATCGGTGCCTTCTACTCCTTATTAGCTGCGGTCAAAAAGAAGTGGTCCTTCAAAGGAAGCCTTGAACTGCTAACTCTAGAGAGAGATTCTTCCTCTTCAAATTTTCTTGCAAAGAAGACTTTGATCTCATCTGGGATAATGGCCTGTGCTTTCTCAATCAAAGACCCTTTATATTCTAAAAGTGGTCCTGCAATTTTCATCCATCCAAACAAAACTTTGCTGAAATACCGCTATGGATCAAGTTGCCCAACTTCCCTTTATGTTGTTGGAATGAAGCAGGTTTTTCTAAAGTGGCGAGTCTGATTGGAATTCACCTAGTCGTCGACTCTCTCACGACATCTAAAACTAGGGTTACCTTTGCTAGAATCTGCGTTCAGGTTAACCCTTCCTGCCCCCTTCCTGATGCAGTTTCTATCAATTTGAATGTCATCAAATTTAAGAAAGACATTCTTTATTATTGGAAGCATAAACCATATGTCAAATATGCCTCCTTTGCACATGAAGACCATTCCTGTCCTTTTAACTCCAACCAACCCCCTCTTCATAGAGGTTGTAGTAGGAGCAGGACTCATCAGACAATAAATGTGGCATCTCAATCCATCCCCACCTCTCTCCCAAGTCACCCACAGACTATTATTCAAAGCTCTGATCAACAGCCAGACTCTTTGCATTCACTCCCAAAAGAGAGTGAATGACTCCCCTCCTCCACCATAAACAAGCTAAACCAGCTCCCCACCCAATCTCCACAGTCCCCCGAGAAAAACATTGAACATGTTGCTCAAGCCAACATGTTTCAGTCCGATCCTCAGCAAGCTATCTCCTATTCATACAACATTATTACTCGCTCTGCTGCTATTTCTCCTTCGAGGTTTCATGCTCAAAAAGCTCAGGACCAGTCCTCTAATATTCTTGGGAAGTCCTTGAACCTGGAGAAGACTATTTCAGATTCAAAGAAGTTCAAGTCTCCTGCCTCACATGCTAGTTTAGCTCAAAAGGCTCACAATAATAATAAGAAGAAGGGCAAAAAGCCCTCGGCCTCTCATACTTCTTCATGTGATTCCCAGTAATTAGATCACGCTTGGTCTTTTAGGCGGTAGGCTAAATGATTACACGAGATTAGTTAGGGAATATCACCTTGATATTCTCTGTCTTATTGAAACTAAACTTAATTTGGATTCTATTGAATTAAGCTCTTTCTCTCAGAAGTTCAAGCTATTTCTTAATGAAGATAACATCTCCAACTTTGAGTGCCACCCGGGAGGAAGGATATGGATTAAGTGGAACTATGCTTCTATTTCCTTCAATCATTTGATTAGTACACCCCAACTGATCAATGGTGAATTCATGATTGATAGCTCTACCTCCTTTTTCTTCACTTGCATTTATGCTTTTAACAAGGCTTTCGATTGACTGGATTTGTGGAATTCACTACGGGATATATCCTGATTTATGATTCGCCTTGGATCCTTATGGGGGATTTTAATTGTGTTCTCTATAATAAATAAAAATATGGAGGTAAACCCTTGATCCCCAGGAGGCTCTCTGACTTTAGGGACTATGTTCAAGATTGTGAACTTATGGATTTGCCCAGCTCTAGTTTGTTTTTTACCTGGTCCAATCATTAATTGATTAATTATATTCAAACTAGGATTGATAGAGTGTTGTGCAACCTAAAGTGACTGGACCATTTTCGTCATCCTACTGTAAAGTTACTGCCCCTCTCTCCTCCGATCACTCACCAATCATCTCTTATCTCCAGCATAACTTCTCCTAGACCCACAGATTTATGTTTCACAACTACTGGACTACTATCCCAACTTTCTCTACAGAGGTCCAAAAGTCTTGGAATACTTTCATCCCATGAGATTCTCTTTATGTTTCCTTTAAAAAACTTAAACCCACTAGAGATGCTTTAAAAAGCAAAAAATGGGACTCCTCATCCCTTCAGAACCTTATCAAATCCACCAAAAATTACCAAGAGAAAGCTCTCCTTTCTCTTGAGAAGGATACTCAAAATCCCTTTCTTTTAAGAGATGTCCTTGATATCAAAGAAAGATATCAAGACAAGGAAGCTCTCAGGCTACAGAGCTAAAGTCCATTGGCTCACAAATTCTCATGACCATCTCAAATTCTTGTACACTTCCATTAATGAGAGAAAGAATATAAATCTTATTAGAGAACTTCATTCTAGCGAGGGCTTGATCCCTAATCCTATTGATATTGCCTCGAAAATCTGTAATTTCTACTCGGCTCTCTTCAATATGGACAGCTCCATGGCTCTTAGCATACTTGAAGTCCCCATTGATAATATTCTCTCCTCAGATCAATCTTCAGATCTAGCTATTGAGGTGAGCTCAAATGAAATCCATTCGGCCCTCTAAGAAATTAATGAAGACAAATCACTTGGGCCTGATGGGTTTAAGTCCAAATTTTATTCTCACTATTGAGATTTCATTATAGCTTTCTCTGAGCAAATCACTTCTTTAAATGTAACAAACTTCCTAGTATGTTCAAACACAGCCTCATTACCCTCATCCCTAAGACCAAGCACACAAGATCTTTAGTTTATTTTAGGCCTACTTCTCTCTATAATACTTTTTATAAAGTGCTTGCAAAGGTTTTGACGAATAGACTAAAAAAGGTTCTTCCTTCAATAATACATTAGGCCCAATCTGCTTTTATTCTAAAGAGGGATATTTTTGATAATATAGCCTTGGCGTATGAAATCTGTTGGGATTTCTCTAAGAAACACGAGAGCTTCATCGTAAAATTTGACTTAAGGAAGGCTTTTGAGACTATTAACAGAAATTCAATTCTTCTCAGGCTTCAACAAAAAAGTGTTCCTTCAAAATTTATAGGTTGGATCTATGTATCACTGACATCTCGTTCTCTATAGTCCTTAATGGCGAGATAAGGGGCTTCTTCTCCTCATCAAACGGCCTTAGCAAAGGCTGCCCTCTCTCTCCCTTCTTATTCACCCTAGCTATGGACACCTTTTCCTGTTTGTTGGATAAAGAATTGAATCTCAGACGTTACATTCCACTCTATGCAGGTAACTCTCTAATTTCTCACCTTCTTTTTGCAAATAATCTTTTAGCTGTTGGGAATGTGGATATCAGTTATAGTATCTCTCAATGATTTGAGATATGTTAATGCCAAAAAGTTGATCATTTGCTTTTCAAAAGCTTCTAACACTAATGAACACTTCTGTAATATTTTAAATATGACTCAAGAGAATTTCCCACTTAAATACTTGGGTCTTCTTCTTATTGCTGGCTCACTCAAGTCGATTCATTTCAATTATCTCTTCGATAGATTGTTCACTTGGTTAGTTGGCTAAAAGTCAAAATTCCATTCTTTTGGGGGCGGATTTCAATTACTTTAATCTATAGTGAATATCTTTCTTTCTTTCTGGTTCAGATCTGTGGCGGTTCCAAAATGTGTTATTAAAAAGTTTTCTTCTTTCCGTGCTAAATTTTTGTACTGCATAGGCGAACAACAGAAGATCCATCTCATATCCTAGAATAAAACTACTCTTCCTAGGGATAAGGGGGGAACAGGTCTCTTGTCCGCTTCCTCTCTAAACCTCCTATGTAAGTCTAAACAGTTCTAGCAGGTTTTGACCAAAGCTTCCGCACTTCCAAATTGGCTTATTAATAGAAATGTGTCCCTTTGGTCTAAACTCCCAGGTCGGTCCTCCCCTCTCTGGAAAGATTTAAGGTTATGTGCAGCCTATTTTAGGGATCATCTTACTTTCAACATTAGTAATGGCACCTCTCTTTCTCTATTCTTCAATCCATGGTGTGCACAAAATTCTCTATATAAAATTCTTGGCCCCTCCTGCTTCGATATTCTGAATTTTCTTCCCTTGCCTCTCTTAATTCTATCATCCATAATGAGGTTTGGCTCCTCCCTAAAGCCCTACAGTCAAATTTTCAGCACTTTTATATAATCATTAGTGGTATCAAAGTGCGTATAGGCAATGACTGTATAATATGGAAGTATTGCAATGCCCCAACTAATACTATCCTCAAATAGATTATTTTTTATTACTATCCTATCTTGAAGTGGTATAAGGAAATCTGGTTCAAGGGTTCAGCTATTAACTACGTGATTTTTTGCTGGATGGCTTATATCGGTGGGCTGAAAATATCTGATACTCTTCGAGATAGAGGACTTGGCTCCAATTTTGATTGTTGCCTCTATCAGTCCTCTGAGGAATCCCATCCTCACCTATTCTTCTAATGCTCCTACTCCATGTGGCTGATTAGGAACCTTTTGCCTGAAGGGCAGTTTTTTCTGCTTCCCTACACTCTCCAGCAAGTATTGGAGTTACACCTAACCTTCCTCATAAAGCTTTGAAAAGGCTTCATTATCTTATTACTACCATTACTGTTTACTCCATTTGGAGAGAGAGGAACTGCATATTTCATCAAAAAGGGGCTTCACCTCCTTACGTTCTAGTTTCCAAAATCCGATCTATAGCAGCTCTTAAACTCGGAAGGTGGAAGTTCAAATCAAATTGGCCAACTCATGTTACCCTATCTTTGGAATTGTGGAGGGGAGATCTTTGAGATGGTTACCTTTTGGATTTCTTTTTCTCACTATTTTTTTGGTTGTTTCCCGATTCTTGCTGAGGGTTGTTTCTTTGTAAACATGCTTTATCGAAGAGTTTTGACTATTTTTGCCGGACCATGATGAGATCACTTGCTACAAAGATCTTCTTTCTAATGCTAATCTTGCAACATTCACGCCTATTCGTGTATTTCCTCCTTGGATGGTTCTCTTCGCAACACGCTTGGGTTCGACCTTTTCTCGATCACAGGCCTTATCCTCATCTCTCCCACTCTACGGGACAATTGCTCCTGTGGCTCCACTGGATGGCAGGAGGTGTCAACCACTGGTTTGCTGGTTTTAGTAGGCTGGATAGTTGTTTTCAACAATCGTTTCCTGGCAGAAATTTTTTGCCTCACTGAGTCCGGACGATTTTTAGTTGATCTTTTTCTTTGATTTTTATGCATTTCTTGTTTAATGGGTTTTGGTTTTGAACCCGTCCCTGTGGTCCCTGTGGTCTCCAGTGTTTTACTTTTTTTCTCTATAATCTCATGTAATTATTCTACTTTGGAATAATATATATCTAATAAAATTTAACAATTATATATTTTTTATTATATAAAATTATTTTTTAAAAATATAGAATGAAAATTTATTAGAATATTTACTAGTTGAAATCATTATATTATGGACCATTGACATTTTACCAGCAATATATTATTTTCTAATAATACAATAGACATTATATTATATCTTGTAATATATTATTTGAAAATCTCTAATTGTGTGTATGTATGTGTGTGTTATCTATCTCTATTGTATTATTAGAAAATAATATTTTATTGAAAAAGTTTGTCACCTTTCTCTTAATACATTATGAGAAAGCTTTGGATAGTTTTTTTATTGCTTTGCTTTTTAGAAAGCAACTTAAGTTGTATTTAATTATTAATTTTTTGATTGATTTTTAGAAAATTTTGTAATAAAAAACTTCTTTTGAGAACAAGAACTCTTAGAATGTAGTAGTTATCAAAAGTTATTATTTGTATTTTTTAAAAATAAAATATTTATACTATTTATAATAACTTTTTAAAATATAAATTTCTTGATAGCAACTTTACGGTTAATTTTTTTCAAAAAAATTATTGAAAAGCGAACAAGTACATTTTAAACTCATATTCCTACATGATACTGATGGCAATTTTATACTATTAATACTCTGCTAATTAATGTTGAATTTTACAATAAAGGATAATTTTTAAAAAGGAGCATATAATTAATAAAATTTAGCAAAAGGAGTATTCTAAAAAAAGAAATTTGAAAAGGAGCAATAACGTAAATTGCATCCACGTTTTCAAATAAATAAAAAATAAAAATAATAAAAAAAATTCTGAAAACGTGAATAGTAATCACGCTTTTGGAAAACCTGTTTACTATTCATGTTTTCTAATTTTCTATTTTTTAACTTTTTAATAATAATATTTTATTGAATGTTTAAATATGTAAAATAATAATAATAATTAAATGTATTTAATTAGCAAATTACGTGATTTCGATCTATTTTTTAAATTTTATAAAAAAATCTATAAAATAAAATTAAAATTAAATAGTAAATTAAAGATAATTTCAAATAGATAATTTAAAAATAATTTATGACATTTTCTGTATCTTAAAATAATTATTAAAATAGTTTTATTTTGAGAAATAATATTATAAATATATTAATTAATGTTTTAGTTAATATTAATTACAAAAACTAATTTTAACTTAGACATTCTTATAAATTTTAAAGAAATCTTATTAATTTATTATAAATAGTGTTTTCATATGTAATGTATTTTTTGTTTCAAATTTTTAATCTCTAATGAATTAGTAAAATTTTTTAAATAATTTAATTTAATTTTTCAATATTTTATTTTAAGTTAGAAAAATTAAAATTATCTCTCGTATTTTTAATAAACTAAAAAACTAAAAAATATATACATTTTTTAATAAATTTATTTAATAAGTTATTGTTTGATATACATATTATATAATTTTACTTATTAATAAGTTAATTTAATTATTTGTATTGTATACATAATAAGTAAATTTATATAATTAATATATATATATAATAATAACTTATTAAATAAAATAAAAGTAAAATGCATATTTTTATTAATATATTAAAATATAGCAGAGAAGTTTAAATTTTTTTTAAAAAAAGTGTACATAAAATATTTTAAAAAATTTTAATAAATAAATTCCATTGATTCATTAGAAATTTAAATTTTAAAACAAAATATATATTATATAATGAAAACACCAAATAATATAAATTAATAAGATTTTTTAAAATTATTAAAAATTCCTAAGTTAAAATTAGTTATGACATCAAATTTAAACCAAGACATTCTTTATGATTGGAAGCATAAACCATGTGTCAAATATGCCTCCTTTGCACATGAGCATAAGTTAATTTTAAATTAGCTATTTCAAATAATTTTAAACTTACTATTTAAAATTAATATTATTTTATATATTTTCATAAAATTAAAATGATAAATAATAATCTTACCTTATTTATATATTTTAAATATGTTGATTTAATATATTTAAAATTCTATCAAATATTATTATTAAAATTGTTAAAAGAAATAAAAAATTAGAAAAAAATGTGAATAGTAATCACGTTTTCTGAAAACGTGACTACTATTCACGTTTTTGCTCCTTTAAAATTTTTTTTTATAAAAAAGCTCCTTTTGCTAAATTTTATTAATTAAAAGCTCCTTTTTAAAAATTATCCCCCTAAAAATTGACGTTAATAACAAAATATTGATGCTTTAGAAAATAAGTCGGAGGAGCTTAGACCCTGTTCTCCAAGAGACCATGGCTCCTAAAACCCGTCATCCCCTCTTGGCCCTTAGACTTCTATCCATCTCTCCCTCCATTAAAGAAACCGAAATTGAAGCTCTCCATCCACGTAGGTTCATCTCATCATCTAAATTCCCTTTTTCATATTTTCAGTAATTGTCAAATAGATATCTTTAATTCTGAGACATCTCATCTCTTATTCCCGATATTATATATAAATCAATCCACCTTCTTCATTCTTTCCTCCTTTCTCCTTGCCTTTTCATCTGAATACCAAATACAATGAAAAGCTCAGAAATAATTTCTACAGATCGAAAAGCGGATCATGCTCGTCATCTGAGAGAGGATGAAGAACAAAAAAGGAAAAATAGAGATCCTCTGTTCTCTATTAATGGAAGGAAACTACTTTTTTTTCCACTGCCTAAAGTATTATTTGGTGAGAACTGGTGTAGATCGTTTGATATTGGAGCGAAGCAACGGCTAAGGTACTTTGGGAGAGGGAATTGGAAGAAGTTCGTGTGGCAATGGTATAATAGAGCGCTTGGATTCAGAATGACGGCGGCGAAGACGAGGAGAGGAACGAGAGTTTTTATTCCCAGATACGCTTAATGCTCTGCGATCGCTTTTGATTATGGAATTAAACTTTAATAATTATATTACAAATTATTATATATTATTTAGATTTTCTTCATCCGTGTGTCTATAATTTGTTTATTATCAAGGAACTATTTGTTCTTTGTATTTGTCAGTTAAATAAAAGAAGATTGCATATCTTTTAGTTTTCATGTACTTGGGTTGGAATAAAATAGATGCAAAGTATATTATTATATATTTTTATTTTTTTAGTTATTTGAATGGCCATTCCTGCATATATTTATGCACATGCTTTAAAATTCTGTTAAATATACTATGGTAATAAAATGCATATTTTTTAAAAATAAATATTTATTTTGTATCTCACTTAAGATCTCATTTGTTGAAGTTAGAAAATTCGCCTTTAAAAAAAAAATTTAATTCGCAATTTGATTTGGTAAAATTAAAATTAACATTAACGCCATTCCTATTAAATTTTTTTGAAATTAGCTCAAATTTTATAATTTTAATTTCATTTAATCTCGTAAAAGTGAACTTCACACAAGCTAATTAAATCTCATATATTAGGAATACAATTTCACAATCAGCATCACAAAGCACTCCTTTCATACATATTAGTATCAATTAGAACCTAATTAATTATGATTACTTATCAGTTTTATTAATTTTTTAAAGTAATGTTAGAGCAACTAAATAAATTATAATTATTATTTAATCATCTAAGTTAAATATTATTAAAGCTAATTTAAACATTAATTAATATTGATGAATCTATTCATCTTGCAAATTTGATTTCAATTCCTTCTTAGATTTTTATGTGAAATTATTATTTTTATACAGCATTGATGAGAATTGTGTTAGTTAATATTTGTCATAAAATCAAATATTGAGAAGTCATTTTCTAATTGCACTCTTGAGAGAAGTTGCTAATTTTGGGTTTAAATGCATATATAAGTCATTAGCTAGATGTGACATTCAAATTTGGTGGAAATTGGGTTGAAGTAATGAACACAAATAGATAAAAATATGAATGTGAAAAACAAATGACAATTAAGTTCGATAAAGACCAAATAAATTTTTCTGCTATATGCTCATTGAAAGTGATGCTGGAATTTTGCAAATGGTCGAGGATTGCTTTGCAAGTGGCAAGGTTGAGGTGTTGGTTACAACACAAAAAGATAATGAAAATATCATATGGTAATAAGGGGATGAGATTTGTTTTCATAGTGTCATGATTGATTGCCACCATTTCTATCCCAACAATATTGATGAAGACAAAGCTTTTGTAATTGGTGCATGTTTCTAAGATTTAATGAATTTCAAGCAAGCACTTAGAACCATTGCAATTAAAAATAATTTTAGATGAAGATCAAAGTGATAGGACTCGTGTTATAGCCACTTGCTAATATAAAATATTGCCCATGGCAAGTTAGAGCTTCACTTTATGCAGATGGCCAAACTTTTGAGAACAGAAAGTACATTGCAATGCATACATACCCAGATGTTACTAGAGCTGAGAATAAATTAACAACATTTATTTGGGTAGCTCAAGAGATACAAGGAATTGTGAATAAACAATCAAGCATTCCTTCTAAACACATAAAAAATAATTTGGAGACAAATTATGGGTTATCATTACCATATATGAAATTATGGAGATCTAGAGAATAAGTTAAGAGAAGAGTTGTAAAAATAATAATTTCTCAATTAACTAACATAATTCTATTCATCTTGCAAATTTGATTGCAAATTATAATTATTATTTAATCATCTCAGTTAAGAGAAGAGTTGTAAAAACTAATAATTTTTATGTGAAAAACTCAAAAAAGAGAGAGTAGCTAAGAGATGGAGGTTGAGCGATTGTAATTGAGTACTATGATCAAGTGATGGTCAGACAACTATAATCGTGCTATTATAGTAAAATGATGATGATTGGGCAACCATGATTGGGAGACTAGAGTTAAGCAAACGTCTTTGAGTGAGAATTGTCATTAGAGATGAGATGATGTGGATGGGTTGCCAAGTTGTTCAAGACTTCATAGTTCTACCATTCCCATCCTATCGAACCAATTTGCTAAAGCTAAAGGGATTTATGCCATAACTTTTAAGGAGTCTAATTAATAGTCATGAGTTGCTAACTTTAGGATTTAGTGAGTGGATTTATTTTCTATGAGTCAATTTGTTAGTGTTGATTTTGAAAAGTAGAATTTATATTTTGGAGGAAGACATGTTGATTATGAAAGCAAAGATTTACATCATAGGTGATGCAAAATGAACCAAAGTTAGCATTTGTTGAAAAGATAACATGCCATGCTTTTATGTAAAGAATTTTTTTATTTATTCACACATAAAAAATTACTAATTAATTCACACCAAAATATTATAATTATATTTATTAATGTGGTCTTTATATCCACAATTATACATTCATTTTATTATTTGTTTCTACACAATAAGCTAAAAAACCTAACATAAAGTTTGGTTTTTTTCTGTAGTAAAAAGAATTGAGGCAGCCACGTAGATTTATAAAGATGCTTTAGTTCGAGTTAGGGGAATGATCAATTAGTGTTTTACATCATCTTCTTCACTATAACTATCTTCCATTCTTATTATCTTACAAATAAAAATTAATATTCACGTGACAATTAGAGTTTTTATGTTCAATGATGCTCAATCTCTTTAAAATTTGTAGCTTTAAAATTATTGTTGCCTATTTTATTTTGATGGCTCACTTTTGGACTTGGGTGAGTTTATCAGTTGGGCTAGAGAAAATATTTTAATTTGAGTTTGGGCAAATCTATGACATATCTACCTACCATTGGCCTCACATGTAGATGCAGGTGTGATATCCACACTTAATAATTTCTCCACAATATGATTAACATATGAATATTATGTCAGTATCTAACAAATCATTCATCCCATTTTGAAGCTTTTACATGATGACAAAATTTTTAAATTAGGCATAATGCTAATCTTATTAGCAATTTAGGCACAAAAAAATATTAATATAATAGTCCTAGTCGTCCTTACAATGACGGCGCCAACACAACATTGGCGTCTCGTCAACAGACGGCTATTTTAATTTTTTTAAAAAAATATGGGGGCAGTTTTTGTATTTTGCATGTATCGGAATCAAATAGTGTCGGAATCAAGCAAACTTAGTATCTTTGAAAATATAACAAAATTTTCTACAACTTTTATGTTGGTCAAAATTTGATTTAGATATCGTGATTTTGTGATGTGTATGCGGTGAGCTGAAATTTCGGAGCAACTGTCATATTTTGTCGAGTATCGATTGTCGGTTGAGCAAACTTTATATGGTTTGAATCATAACAAAATTTTATACAACTTTTATGTTGGTCAAAATTTATGATTGAGGCCCGATACGCAACAGATTTTGCGAATGCGCGCAAAAACTGTGGCGCCGAGCTGAAAATTTAGAGCAGCTGTCCCATTTTGCACGTATCGGAGGCATACGGTGTCGGAATCGAGCGAAATTCATATCTTTGAAATCATGAGAAAATTTTCTACAACTTTTATGTTGATCAAAATTTATGATTGGCCGAATACACAGAAGATTTTGCGAATGTATGCTGAAATTTTGAAGAAACAATTGTATTTCTGGCATCGAATCGGTCAAACTTCATATCCTTAGAATCATAAAAAATTTTCTACAACTATCATGTTGGTGAGAATTTAAGATTACTGACCGATACATAGTAGATTTTGTGCACTACTGGCAAAGCTGAAATTTAGGAATTCGTATTTTACGCATATTTGAGTCATATGGTATCTGAATCAAGCGAACTTTATATCATTGGAATCGTAAGAAAATATTCTACAACTATCATGTTGGTTAAAATTTGTGATTGTGGCTGATCGCTGTATATTTTGTGAAATGAACAATAATGAAATGCACATATAACTCACGATAAACTAACACTTTTAATGAAGTGTAATTAACAACTTTTTAAGAGTCATGACATATAAATAGGTGTTGCTAGTCTAGTTTGGAGATAATTATTCATATTGATTATATTCATATAAGAGAAGTGAATGTGCTAGTATTAGAAATGTAGCCATTTTCAAATAAGGATAAGAAGCCAACTCAAACTAAGTTTACAACACAAACTAACTACCTCTCTACTATTACTACCAAAGGGAATATCATCACTAAAAAAAATATATAATGTACAACTTCTTCTAAACACTTAAAGCTGTATAAATAAAGCAGCACAAAAAAGATATGAATATTTATAGATTAAGGTAACCAAAATAAGAAAATAGTTCCTAATGATGCCTGCGAGACAAAATACAATAAGATAGGTACATATATAACAAAATGTAATCCTATATGGACAGAAGATAATAGTGCAAATGACTATCTCCGACGATGCCTGCGATGCAGTATTGCATCACTACCGGGCATGTAATGGGCTGGTGGTGTCCGGTGATGTTCGGATCTTGATGTCTTCCTCTTCAACCCTTTCGAAGAGTTGTTTGTAACCAACAGTACAGAGGGGACTACTTAGGCGAGAAACCATGATACACAATCTATGGGGTGTCATATGGAATGGAGGCCCATATGTAGGAGGAGGTGGGCTGTCACGCAGTGCATCGATCACATAGCTTCTGGTATGAATCGTGGCGTTGGAATGTATATCTGATGGTCCGACCCTTGGTGGATGATCAATATCCTTGCCATTATCGACCGGATGATGAAGTACCTGGAATGCTAGTATCCCTGTACCGGCTATCAGAAATATGCATGTTACGCCGCAGCTCCTTGCACAACCCCTCATATTCGTTGACTGATTGCTGAAAATCTATGTCCTCATCCCTCCCAAAATATCACTGGAATATGTCCTCAGTATTTAATATGTGCTCACGCAGCGTTATCAGAACTCTAATTGTGATGGAATTAGTAAAAAAAAATTATTATTGCAGTGATGAAATGCGGGATTACCATGAGTCGGTCTCCAGGAGCTCGAGGGTAATAAGTGTCTAGGGGTATTATAGGTGCCTTCAGCATATATAGTGAAGCCCAAGATCGATACCATCTCATGTATCGATTAATGGCTGGCTCCCCCCTCTTGCTAGGAAGAGTCTACCACCACAACTAAATCTCGTCTGCTTTCCCACTACTCGATCTGCACCAGCCACTTTATAGACTGTCGATGTGACCAGAAGCCCATAGGCAAGCATTGGCTGGATTCACTGAGAAGGATCACAGCCGAAAGCTCTCATAGGATCTTAGTGAGAACCAATGAAACAACTTGAAGCCATCCGTTCGACATCGCCATGGCTGACGTCTAATTGCGACTAATCGTCGCAGTGGCAGGGAAAATCATCATCTAGTCATAGCAGAGAGTTTGAAGTGTGTAGATGGACAAGGTCGTGGCAAGCAGGATCGCTTAACTGGTCTTGGTCATTAGGATAAGGGAAAGCTTGTGGCGGGAGGAGGATCGCGCAGTGGCTAAATCATGGCGTTAAGAGAGCGGGTAGGAGTTTTTTATTTATTTATATTTATATTCAAAGAATTTGATCTCGAGATTCAATTTCTTTTGCGGTCTCAGATCGATCCACGACTTTCTTGACCGATCTAGATTCAAACCAGTTCACCTCCTTAGGGCGAAGATTGCATCGATCATCTCTATTGTATCTTCCACGAATTCTTTGCAATATATTTCCTCTTTGATGCGTTGAAGTAAGAGCCATGCGGAGGGGATTTAGGAGGAGCAAAAGAGCGTGAACCTCCTTGACCTGTTCAGCATAGAGCATATAAAAATATTTAATAAGTCATGATAATATTATATATATATATATATATATATATATATATATAATGTTGAATGATATAGACATAAATTATTATAAGTAAATTGTTGATAATAATTTTTAAGATTTTTATCATTTAAATTAGCTGATAATCATATAGTCATTCCTAAGAGTTTATAAAGACTTGATTAAAATTATTAAATAAAAATAATCATTTTATTTTTATTATGTTTACAAAATAGTGAAGGTAATTTATTATATTTAAATATGTTGCTTAGATTTCATTATTATTCAATTAGGATTTTTAATTAGTTTAATGATTATCATATTTTAAAAATAGTAAGACGAAGGTTCCATATCTATTGCTCATGAAATCCCAAGAACTTGAAATTTATGAATCACTATTGTTACAATCCTCTCCTACATAATTCTCCACCTCTTAAGCGAGCTATCATCACCAACATATCCATTTGAAAAGACAAGAAGACAATGAGAGATTCATCCCTTGATGTCTACAGGGCTTTCGTGTATATGAAGTTTCATGTCCTTGTCTGCTTCTCTTAGATAAATGGGATCACGAGGATTTAGACCTCCATAATTGTCTCCTCTTCTTGGTATTTCTGGTGATGACATTATAGGAGGTTATGGGGACTTTAAGTCTAAATGTTTTCTTGGGCTAGGCTTCAAGACCACAATCTTGGTTGGTTGAGATAATTTTTTTTGGTCATTGGCTAATGAGAAAAACCGTAATTCCATAGTGTATTTTTCAATTGGCTACCATATTGATGATTTACCTTATATTTTCTCTCATTTGTTTTTGATGGTTTCAACACTGGTAATTTGCTTTGTCTCAAGAGTATCATGGAACTCTTTAGACTCCAAAAGCTTTTCATCTGTCGCAGGACGTTTTGCTTCGATGAACTTTTCATGAACAAGAGCCATTGTTTTATAGTTTAGATTCTCATGATGTAGACCATTTTGTGGCACTTGAACATTGAAGGAATTGGATCTTGATGCTTATTGTCGGACTTCATATACATCTCTATAATCCCTGTTCTCATTGCAATAAGATTGAAGCTCTCTATACTTCAATCTGTCAAAGTATCTGACCTGACCTCTTTTAGAGTGAGCTCTCAACTTCTCCATCTTAGACATAGGACTCTGACACTAAGAGTTCCTCTTAAGATACTTCTAGTGATTAGGTGAACACTTGACCTAACCTAGAGACTTAGAAGAGTTTATCATAGGACTAGGCTATGAATTAGGGACTTAAAGCAACCACTTAACCTATAGCCTAAATCGCCCATGTACACTCCTTCAACCCAGTCCAAATCAAATCTTAAATCAATTCCAACACAATTGATTTTCTCAAATCTCAAATCAATTCCAACCAATCCAAATCAAATCTCAAATCAATCCCAACTCAATTAATTTTCTCAAATCTCAAATCAATTCCAACAAATCCAAATCAAAGCTCAAATCATTTCTAACTCAATTGATTTTCTCAAAGCTCAAATCAATCCCAATCAATTTTCTCAAATCTCAAATCAATTCCAAACTCAATTCCAATTCCAAATGATTTAAATCCAAAATCAATCCCAAATCCAAAATCTTTCTTAAGCCTTATGAACCACATTCATAAGCAACCCTTCAAATCAACCCAAAGCCAAGTGATTTCTTTATAAATCACTTATTCCATCATTTATATTCACAATTATAAATGAAATTGGCATCCAAATCATCCAAATCAAATGAATATAAATTGAACCAAATCAAACCCTTCTTCAAAACTTTTTAACCTACCTTAGCCAAATTCACAATCAAACCACTCCTAATTCACATGATTCTCTCATGGATCATTTATATTCCCACTTATATTCACAAATATAGATGAGATATAAATTCAAATAGCTAAAACAAATCAATATAAATTCAAAACTCAAATCCAAATCCAATTTATATCCTTTAAGCCAATTTCTTGGATTTAGCCAAATCATTCTCAAATTAATCCAAACCCTTGTATTTTTCTTCAAACAATCACCCAAATATAATCATACTACAATCAAGCCAAAATCAAACTAACCCATGTCAAACCCATGATCATCATTTTGACTTGAAATTGTGAAATGAACCAAAACCCATTTGACTCCAAATCACTTGCAATTGGATTTATATTTCAAATAAGTTCATATGTGAGTTCAACAAAACTTGAATCAAGCCTTGATCAAACCAATTGACCCATTTAGGCTCACTTGACCCAAAGTGACCTAAAACACCTTTTTGAGCTAAGTTCTAATTCGACCCAAATTAAATTAAACTAAGCTCATCCCTTGTGATCAACAATCATCCTAGAATGATCAATCACTCAAATTGGGTCAAATAAAGTCAAACTTAGCCTTTGACCAAGTCAACATTTAGCCCAAATGAAACCCAAACTAGCCAAAATCCACCATATGACAAATTGATTGAAACCATTGACTCAAACACATTCATGATCAATGAATGAACATGAAGCCCTCAGCCAAACCAATCCCAATTGGCCATTGACCTAAGTTGACCTAAATTGACCCAAAAAGCTAAAATGGGACAAATCTTGATCTAAGCCAAATTGATTGCAACCATGGGATCATTTAAATTGATTGAATTGAACTTGACCAATTGACCAATTAGACCCAACCTAGCCTAATTGACCATGAACCCAACTTCAACCAAAAGGTCAAATCAACTTGAAATCAAACCAAATCAAAATTGATTGAAACCTATGGGCTCCAAAAATTTGCCACCAACCTCTTCGATGAAAAGAGTATTTTAAAGTGGCGGTGTAATTTTTAGAAGGTAGATGAGATAGTAGATAAGACACTACCCAG
The DNA here is from genome assembly GCA_021442155.1 of Cymbidium sinense. NCBI lineage: Eukaryota > Viridiplantae > Streptophyta > Magnoliopsida > Asparagales > Orchidaceae > Cymbidium > Cymbidium sinense. The sequence goes on along the minus strand of CM038228.1, from coordinate 50,807,211 downwards.
AGATTTCATCCTCATTTGGTGGGGACTTTAGTATCATCTTAATGCTTGTATAAAGGTTCTGAATCCATGGCAAAGAAGAAGGCGTTGTAAATTGATCTAATATCTTGTTCATATTAATATTTAATATATTCTAATTTAGATTGATCTTTTGGACATTAAAATTTACATTTAAAATCTCTATCACGCATGTATTTATAGTTTAGATAATTTCACCTAATCGGTGATTTCATTGATTTTAAAATTCATAATTAGAATGAAATCCCTCAATTTTTTGATTGAAGGAAGCCTCCATGATTTTTAAGAAATTTGATTTAGTATTCTTCTTTGCATAAAGAGTTGCAGATCCGATAGCGAAGAAAGCGTTGTAAATTGATCTAATATCTTATTAGATTTTCCATATTAATATTTAATATATTCCAATTTAGCCAGCGTAGCCTTTTTAGAAATTAAAATTTACACTTGAAATCTCTATGTCCGAGCACATGCAGGTATTTATAGTTTAGATAATTTCACATAATCAGTGATTTCATTGATTTTAAAATTCATAATTAAAATGAAATCTCTCAATTTTTTGATTGAAGGAAGCCTCCATGATTTTTATAAATTTTGATCTAGTATCACATTCTATCGCTTGGAAAAGAGTTGCATTGCGAAGAAGGCATTGTAAATTGATCTAATATCTTATTTATTTTTAGACTCATATTTAATTGATTCCAATTTAGCCTTGCTCCTTTTGGATATTAAAATTTGGACTTGAAATCTATGTCGACCAATGCAAGAATTTATAATTAGCTAATTTCATCTAACTAATGAAATTATTGCTCTTGAAAATCATAATTAGGATGAAACTCATTAATTTTGATTAAAAGAGGCCTATGATTTTTAGATTTTGATTTAGTATCTTCTTCTATCTGCTTAAAGGGTTAGCGTCCGTGGCGAAAGCATTTGATTTAGATTGCAATTTAATACACTACTTAGTTTACTTGTTGAGCTTTTACATTTCTTCCAATTTGATTATGCTCAATTTACATCAATTTTGATAAGTTATGTCGATTTCAGTATTTGTTGCTTTATCCCTACTCATGCTTATCAGCTAGCATAGTAATCACCTCCACATTTGTATAAGAATTATTAAACCCAATTTGGATTTATCCTTAGATTTTGAGTTTATTGCAAGTTTGTTATGAGTTTGGCATTAGTCTCCCCCAATTCCAATTAAAGCTTGCCTAATTTTGAGGAATTTGGAAGAAAAGAGGACTCACTTTACCACTTTAATTTAAGTCATATAAGTTTGCAATTAGAGTTTGTGAGTTTAATATTAGCCTCCCAAAAGTTTATGAGTTTAATATTAACCTCCCCAAATTTTGCCTTTTAAATAAATATTCTATTTTCCACAAAATTTGCTTTAAAGGCCCCCTCTTATTTATTTGATGCTATAAAATTAGCTGCAGGTTTTTCTACATAGCACTCCTAAGTTAGGTCATTTTATCATCCTATTTTTTTCTAAGTCAAAAGTTTTGACAAAATTTTGGACCTCGGCCTCATCCCCATGTAGAGGCGTGGAGTGTTTTGGCTACTCTGCATCTTGAGCATAGTGAGTGGTGTCTTTGCGACCGCAGAGTTTATCTCTGTCCTCCCTCTTGAGCACCGTGGTCTTGGACTGAAAGAATACATCTGATACAATATATAATTATTCTCCCCTCCCCCCCTTTTTTTTCTAAGTCTGAACTTAGACAAAATTTCTGACATTTAGTAGGGGTGACATCTAACAAGTGTTTGGCTTTTCGGTATGCCCTCTTAAGCATATAGCAGTGGTGTATTACCACAACCTATTTTTTTCATCTGTCACTCTTGAGCACGAGGTCTTCAAACCTACAAACAACACAAGTATGTATATATATTTCAATCCTCCATGTTCGACTTATTTTGCGGGTGTCTCTGCAAAGGCAGGGGTTGGGTTGTGGGATGCAAGGTAAAAATGTGTGAAAAGAAGAATTCTCTTGTGATGTTCTTCCTGATTTTGCAGCAAAGGGAGAGGTTGGAAGGCTAAAGCAAGAATGTGATCAAATAGAAAAAGAATTCACCTCTTGACGATGTTCTTCCTACAGTGGCAGGTAGGAAGGCTACGGGGAGTGCGACGTAGAAAATTGATAAAATAATTCGCCTCTTGATGATGTTTTTCCCTCATTCACGTGGGAAACTGGAAGGCTACGAGTGTGCGAAATCGAAAGAAGAATTCTCTTGGCGATTCTTGCGTGAGAAAATGGAAGGGCTAACGAGGATGCGATCTTTGGAAATCGAAAGAAGAATTCACCTCATGATGATGTTCTTCTCCCGATTACGATGAAGCAAAAATGACAAAAATTGGATGTGTTGCGAGCTTATGGGAAGTATTGCACAGAACGGGCCAGATTTGTAGGATGGATTATGCAGAACGAGCCAAAATAGTGGGCTGGTAGCTGTATGAAGGCTGGATGCAGTTTGGTGGGCTGGCGGGTCAAGGAATCAGTGGGTTAATGGGCTGATGAGCCATGGGAAGGAGCTGCGGGCTGGTCACGCGGGTCAGAATGGCTGGAGGCAGGTCCGGAGACAGGCCAGGACGGCTGGGAGGCGGAGTGGAACAGGTCACAGCTGGACACGGGCGGTCAGTGCGGATGGGTCTGGCCGTCGCACTGGCTCACAAGTATCGTGCTGGAGGCAGGTCGAAGATGGGAGTGGGCCTGCAAACTTCGGGCAGAGGCGTGCTGCGCAATTTTAGAGATATATCGGTTTGTTTTGAAGGTTGAATGGGCAGCGGTACATGCCTGGTTCAGGCGATGGATGGGCCGGTCGTGCGGGCGGGATGGCGATTGGGCCGAGCAGATGCGGCCCACTGCGGGTAGGAGAGCGGGTCTGGGTTGCAGCGTCGCGGGACGGGATCACGCGCGGCGTGACAGCGGTTCATGGGCTACGGTCACCGGCTCGAGTCAGCGGAGGCTGGAGCGAACGTGAATCGGGTCAGGACAGGCCGCAGAACTGGCTTATCGCGAGGGCAGATTACGGTGAGTGGTCCGGAACAGCGGACGCACGGTGCGGTCTCTACGGTAGCGGCGGGAGACGCACGGAGAATTGCGGCAAAGCGTGGGTCACACGGGTTGGTGCGGCGGAACGGGTCATGCTGAACGCAATTTCACGGGAGCGGGCCGGGCGGCCGGAGCGGCACGGTGGGACCGGTGGCGAGTTTTGCGGGATGTGATTTCACAGGAGACGGTACAGTGGGCTGATGGAGCGGTGCTGCAGAATGCCGGAGCGGGCATGGAGGGATTTGAATTCTGAGCACCAGGAAATCGAGAGAGGGGAGAATTTTACCTTTTGTTTTTATTTTCTGATCGGAGGGAGGAATTAGGAGGGAGAAAATGTGGGATGCAAGGAATGAGGGAGAAGTTAGAGAGTGGGGAGGGTTACGTAGAAGGCTTACATAGCTTTTTGCATGCATGGTGCTACAGACCTGAGAGAAGAGAACAGCTGGCAGGCACTGTAGGCAGAGATCAATGGCTCAGTTTGGAAGTCAGCTTCAAGAGGAGCTGCGGGAAGGTTAGGATGGGAAGAGCAAGTAAGGATCCCACGAGATTTTTTTTCCTTTTTAGGTGGTGCTGTAGTCGAGGTTGAGGGAGGTGAAGCCGAGGGCGGAGAGAGATGGGAGCCTTCATTTGCTACCGTTCCCCTTATAGTTCTTGCAGTTGAGGGAGGCAAGGAGCACAAGCCAGTGCCTGCCGATCGAGAGTCTCCTCGCGGATGATGATAATCTTGTGCGGTTAAGGGAGAAGAAAAACTGAGCGGGAGTAGCTACTTACGTGCATGCGGTTGAAGGAGTTTGAACGAGAGCGGGAGCAATTGCATGCTACCTGTATGTGGAGGAGCGGGGTCGAGTGAGGTAATTTTTTTAAACTAAGTGCCATTAGAATCTTAATTAAGTAATTAATAAAAAATTTAAGAATAGGTATAGTCATGGATTAGCGGCGGCATGTGGCGTAAAATTGAGGTCAAGCCTTTAGTGGGCTGGTACTTCACCAAGCTTGGTGTGGTGGGTGATTGATTGATTATGGCCAGGTTGCTAAGTATTGACATATTATGGCGTCGATCATCCTATCTTGGTTTCACTCGATTACGCTCAAATCTTCCTCCGCCTAGACCAAACTCAGCCCCACCAAGTCCTCCCCCCCCCCCCCCCTCGGTGAGGTCATACGCATTGCATCTTGTCCGGTGTTGATAGAAACTTCTTTTTTTTCCCGACAGCTACTTTTACGCCGTTTGATGACTTCCCTCTCCCATTTAGCAGCCGTTGGAAGTCAACATTAGCTTTCAGCGATGATTTCGGCAGCTCCATTTCATTTGAGGAAAATTTCCTTTGGCGGATTCTACATTTTTTTGCGCACTTCCTCGTCGTTCTTCGTAAACACACAGTAAATCACTTTCTTTATCAATTTATAAATTAATAAAGTAGGTGTGCTAGGGGTTAGAGTTGTATGGTTAAACTTTTGTTTGGGATTTGATTTTTAGGTTTATTTTGGTGTTGCAGTTTAGGTGTTAAGTAGCCAAAAGTAGTATTAATCAGGGTGTCGATTAATATAAATTTTTGATTATTCATATAGCTTATTTTGCAAGAATGATTAGAGAATTTGTTTCGCTGACTCTTTTCTATGGAACGGCGAAATCGATGAGCAATTGATCCAAGTTATGGGAGGTCAAAATCATCCGGTTAAGGTTCAACAGACACTTGGAATTGAAAATGAATTGGCTTGCACATTGATCCGAGCGCCACAGTCACTCTCAGGTCTTTATCGAGGATTTATAGTGTAATATCGATGATGACAGAAGTTACTTGATGAAGCTTCGTCGATGTTGGTGTTGTATGTCGAAGTGGAAGATGTTAATATTGCATCCACATCGGTGATCCGTAAGGTCGAGATATACCGCTAACACATACACAGATTTCATCGCGCACCTCCGAGGATACGCGACTTTGATGAGTTGATTCCCAGGTAGTATATCATCAACATTTATCTGATTATACTTGTAATAATTAATATGATAATTTTTTGCTCACCTTATAAGTTATGTGGTAGTGATGATGTTGTCTATCATTTGGATGAACCGTAGTGTGTCTTATGTGCCGCTTGAAGATGAGTATCGACTATGAGTGGCTCAAGTAGTGAGCGGGATATTAGTGATGATGATTTGTTCAATAAAGCTACTATGCTTGAGAATATAGACAGTCATAATCTGCTGAAAAATCACTTATTTAGCAATATTGACAGTGAGAGTCATATGTTGTCCACAAATGAGTATGTCCAGATGTGTCAAACTATGAGAGAGTGGGACAACGATATTTTCTTTTGGCTGATGACAACTAAGAGATTAAATTGAAATTCCAAATGACCTAGTTGAAGGTATGTGTTTCAGTAAAGCAAGTCTACAATTTCTTTGTTGGGTGGTAATAGTAAATAATGTGCAATTGATTTACCTCTAACGAAGAACTACGGTTGTATGTGTACAGCAGGATAGTCCTACAAGACCCTATAAGTGGCGTTTGCATTGTAGCTGTAGCAGACGCTTAGGGGGTGCTTGGAGAATATCAAGAGTTGGTGAAAATCATAGATGTGTCAATGCGATGCATCGGTCATCGGTGTACTTCAAAATTCATACTTCATCATACGTGATCGGGCGATCAAGCCTAGAGATTATAAAGTAAATTGAAATTCAATGTTAAAGTTTCGTATATGAAAGCTTGGGATGCAAGGCGTAAGGCCATAAAAGTAATATTCGACAGCTGGGAAGAGTCCTATAGGACTCTCAGTCTTTATATGGAATCAGTTTGTGGTACTTTATCTGGTACAGTCTATAGAATTCAATCTACCACTACACAACATTTCCATAGACTTTTTTTTGGGCTTTTGGACCTTCAATAATGGGATGGAGTCGGCCAGTTGAGAAATTACTTTTTTTGTTGGGTAATTATTACAATGTCGTAGAAATCTCGGAATAATGGTTCGTTTCTCTAGCATTTGCTATTGTGGAGTCCAGAATGTTGATTCACGGTCATGTGGTTTTGATGCTTGCATGATGTGTTGTAGTATCTGCTAGACGTGATTTGTGCATAATATCGATAAACATCTTTTACATGCATGTGGATGCAAAGAGATTTTTTCATGGGCAGCTCACAAGCATTGTTTGCGTCATTTGCGTGAAAATTTTAAGAAGAAGGTCCAGTTGGGGATTGGTGATGTTGAGTTTCTATGCCAAAAAATGTATATGGTAATATCTGATGATATTCGGTATAACCATTTAATGTTAGATATTAAAATGTTAAAGAAGAAGCAATTAGCTTGTAGAAGCGTGACCATTAAATGGTCCCTTATGCGATGGTGGTATGCATTATGGGACAATGATGACGAATACATCAGTGTTTTAATGGTGTCAAAATGGGCACGTGGTTTATTTAATCAACTTATCTATTACAACTTAGTAGCCTTGTTAGGTGGCTATCCACCGTACTCAACAAGAGGAAGTTGTCTATTATATACGGTTGTCCACACTATTAAATCTTGAAAGGCTAGGTATTTCCCTAGACCTATAAATATCAACCCATGTGAGATGCAGGTTTTTGGTCCAGGTCGATCATTAGGAGTTTTCTAGATAATGGCCTCTGTCATTATAATTATGGCAGAACGATCATATTTCATTGTCCATGCCCACATGTGATTACTGCATTGAGATTTTGAAGGTTGAACCATCTCACGTGTGTGTCACAGTACCACACTCTACAGCTGTATAAGATGATATATATAAATGAATTTCATACTCTACCAGATCATTCTGATTGGCCATCTCTCAGTGTAGAGCATGGATTAGTGCATTCTGACCACCTAACTTTGTAGAAGGTCGGGACCTCGTAATAGATTCAAAACACAATGGATGAAAATGTAGGTATGTCTTGTAGCATATGCAAAAATGGTTAGTCATTGTGCCCTCATAATATTAACACATTTTTTTTTTCCTTATAATTTTAGATTTTACACATAGGATAATGCTTATCTTTCTCTCTTTCTCTTTTCTGGATTTTACAATATTAACACTATTATATTTGCTTCTTTTCTAATAGGTATAATGGTAGGAGCACCCCGGGCGCGTCGGTGACCATCATTGATCATCCATCCGACCCACGGTAGGAGTGGTGCGATTTCACAGGCGGAAGTCGGTATCACCGCTTTAGGGTTTAGAACATTCTTTGTCTTTTTTCATGCTACATTTTATTTATCTGTTTCATTACAAACTTCAAAGTCATGTACTACGTTAAATTTGGTTATGTCATAATGAACTTCTTATTATTTGTCCATTTTAAAATGAATTTGTTAACTTCATATGATTATCATCCATTAAACTATTACCCAGGATCGATCATATATTTTTGTATAGTGTATGTTATCACAAACTTCATTATTGTTAAAAACCACTAATCAAAAGGCATCACATGTAAAGTGCAAACATAGTCAACTATATTATTTTAACAATATAAATGATTAAATGGAATTTAAAAAAAAATAAATTAGAAATAAACTTTTAAAATTTATACATAAAATTTAACAAATTATCTCTCCCCACAATAAAAGAGAGAAAAGTTTAATGGATCCAAATTGATAATAAATTATACATCAAAAGCATACTCATGTAGATAAAATAAAAGTTAGAAAAGACAAATATAAAAACAATAATAGAGAACCTCGGGAGAAGAAAATTAATTAAACACACTTTCACATTAAGCTGCAGATGCTCCATCTATATTCTAACATCAAATATGGTGTTCAAAACTACTTAAAAAAATTAACTAAAGGTGCAATTTGGCTATCATCATGCACGCGGCCATACCGCATGGCGTGTGATCGCTAATTAATTTTACCTATTCTTAATTTTTTTTATTAATACTTAATTACCTAATTAATATTCTAATGATACCGTCGAGTGACTGTGCATGGCCGGTTTGAGTTATTGGAAATTAATATATTTTTTCCAAATATTAATCAATTTTAAAATGAATTATATGTAGTCATCATCATATGGTCAATATATATATATATTGATTCAAGGTAATTTCATTATTACGAAACAATGGTCCATTTCCGCGGCGTCATTTGGTTTGAGTCAGCGCTAAATTGAGTCAATTTCAGCTCAAAATGCGCGTCATCACTTTTGACCGCTCGATTTTGCTTAGACTCATCTGAATTGAGTACGAAAAGCCTTGATAGATTTGATTTTGATCAATTTTGAAGCGGGTCGTTTGACTTGACTTAATAGATATGCGTTGATGACTCGAGCGCTTGATTAGTTGATCATTAATTCATACAATATATATATATCCCAATTTTGACATTTTAAATGTGATGGAGATATCCGTTCATCGATCGGAGGTCATTTGAGTTGATTTTGGTGACGTCCTACACATTTTAGCCTCGATTTGCGTGCTATCACTTCAAATCATTCGACATTTGCACAGACTTATTCTAATTGAGTGCGAATAGTCTCATTTGATAGATTTTGACATTTTTTTGACGACATGATCAATTTGAGCAGGTTTGGACATTATATCTAGCTTCTTCGATATGCGTCGCATTAATAAAATCTTCGATTGATCATTTTGAAATATCTATATTATGATCAATTTTGACATTACGAATGATGAAATGAATTAAGGTTTCGATTAGAGGTCATTTCAACCATTTTAGGATGTCCGTGCATTTTGAACCCGATTTACGATCACTTGAAAGTTCGTTGAAAGACTTGTGACACACATATGGAGGTCAATGAAACCAAAGCATGCAATATATTTCAAATGATCAACGCTAAACCAACCATGATCCCCAATTGGGTTAAATGGGTCAAATTGTCAACTTGATTGACCTAAATGAACAAAACCAAATCTAAACCAAATTAAATCAATACCCATAGGCTCCAAATATCATTTGAACTTGACCCCAACAATTGGTCAACTAACCCAATTTGACAACATAAATGGGTCAAATTGAATCAATTCAAACCAAATGAACTCCAAATCACTTGAAATTTAGCCCAACCCACTTTTGAATCATTTCAAATCCCAAATCAAACTCATGTCCAAATGACCACTTTGCCTTAGGTCAAAGTGTATCCTATGAAATTCACTTAGAATTTGATCATTTTTCTCAAGGCCACTTAGCATCCTCCACCAAGGAGAGTGGTGAACATGATGAGCTTGGGTTGGCCATGACCCAAGCCAAAGGCCGGCCTCCCAATCATTTTGAGCACTTGGATCATCAAATACACTAACCACTCACATGGACATCCACTCTCCTTCACTACCCAAAATGACCCATGTGGGTGTTTTGCTCAATCGTGCCTCTAATCCAAGTCATTGATCAAAATGGCAATTCAATCTCACCGTCATCCATGGAGGGGAGATACTCCCTCATTCTCACTCAAACGACAAGCAATCCATTCCTCAAAGCTTGAGAGGTTGAATTGAAGCCTCCCCAAGCTTTTCAAAGCCATTCCCAAGCTCCCCCATTTCCCATTTTTGGTTTTACTCAAAGTTGAAATACGGAAGTTCAATTCTAAATCCAACTCATCCAATTCTTAATCTAAATCAAATTGACCTTACACACACCATCCTTGGACCTCATCAAGCTCAAGCAAATCATTTCCCAAGCCTCCAAGCCACGAGAAGCATCACTTTGATCAAGGCTAATCACCATTGAAGGGGAGCTTGGTCAACCCGGAACTACTTGGATTCCTTCAGCAGCCGTCTACTAGGCGCTACCTCCTCCATTGGAAGTGCCAGTGATAACCTCCGATGTGATTGCTTGAAACTGTAGCTATAGGAAATTTTTCTTGGCCCTTTTCGAAGGGAATTGTAATCCCATGCAATCTTGACTTTTGGATGTGCATCCCCCTCCTTTCAAAGGTGTGGGATCATTTTGATCCCAATCCGAGCTCGAGTGAGCTCGAATTGAACAAGGAAAGATGAACGGTGTTCTTCTCTCGTCGCTTGCGAAGGAGAAGGATCATACGCCGTCCGTTCCACGTGATTAGAATGGATGATTATGATCAGATCATGAGTTAGATCCCTCTATTTCCTTAAACCAGGATTGATCATCCATCGATCATTGGACGATCGCCACTTACTCATGGTGACAACTTATATAACATATCCATGGCGGAAAGCATGCCATTTCAGTCAAGCGACGGCCGCGCCATGGCACGATGGGATGGGGTTTAATTAGGTCTAATTGATTCAATTTTAATGGTGAAACTTCCTAAAATCATAACTAATTATAAAAAAATCTAAAAAATACAAACTCAGGCTCATTTTGAAGATATTTGAGAGGAGAATCTAGGAGAATTATAATTATTTGATTTGAATAGTGACTTTGGCCTAATTAGGATTTTATTAAAAAAATTAATTAGCTTAATTACACCTTAATTAAACATTCAATTACACCTCTGCCTCCCATATTTTTCTAAGATTTTATTGATGGCTTAATTAGGAAAATCATATGAGCAAATATAATCACTCTCTTAATCAAATTAATTATAATTAAGGAATGAATAATAGCTAAATTAATTACTTGAATAATTATCCATGTTAAATAGTAAAATAATTTGGGAATATGATTGAGGACAATTTTCCTAATTTATTTCCCAAGTATTCTTTACCTTTGAAACTTAAATTAATTAATTGGTTAATGGACTGATTAGTTGATTAACCAAGTAATTAGATCTTCAAAATGAGGGAATCAAAACTTAGTGGATTGATTGAATTATTTAGGGATTAGGATTAAGGCCTTGCCCATGATCCTTTCCCCTAAGTTAACTTTATCATTTAAATTAAAGCATAATCAAAGCATTTAATCAATTCATTAATGGCCTAATGAAATCAAAATTAAAATTAATTCACCTAAATAACCTTTTAATTCATCTTGGGTAGCTCCTTGGGTGTTCAATAACCCAAGGTGAGAGATAATGAAATTATGATTGGCTCACATGTTATAGAGTAATTAAGTGAGATCCCTTAAGTTTAATTAATCATAAGCTAATTACATTAAGCTATTCTTAACATTCATTTAGAGCATTGTAATTTATGGTTTTATTCATATTATTATTAATCAATTAACTTAAGGTGATATAGGTAAGAGATAATTCCATTTAATTCATACATTAACTAGCTTAAAACATAAAAAGCAACTTAATTGTTCTAAATTAAACAAACCAATTCACACATGAGGGAATGGATTAGGATTAGCAAACCCTTCTCATATTTCCTATGTCAAATATAATTCAAAAATAAAAAATCTCCTTAAGGAATTTTGATTCACTTTAAATGATTTTATTTGGTTTGATGATCCTTAGGAATTAATTAGGGTGAATGATGTTATGTGCTTACATCCCTTTATTTCTTTCCAATTATGCTAAATATTGTTTGCCATATAAATAATGCATCCATATCTTTTGAAAATCAATTAATAAAAATGTTTCCTTTTATGTCAAATTGCATGTGTTGGCTAAAATTAAAAATATGAGTGGCTATTATCACTATTAAATCAAAAATTATTTTCAAAATATATAAACCAAAGATTATAAAATGAAGTGATGCTAGTTATAAATATTTATAAGCTTGCATGTGATGATAGCATAAGATGTGTATTATGAAGTCTTCTTTCTTTCTCTTAATATGGATTCACATAGGATTTGCAAAGTGTATAGTTCATTTGAAAAGAACATAACACTTGCCTAAATCTATTCTATATCTCCATATTATGACTTAGAAAAAATTTTTTCATGTTGCATGTAAATAAATGAAACATAAATTTTTCATGGATTTTTTCATCCTTGTAGTTTTGTACATCAACATATATTTAAGAAAAGTGGTATATTTAGTCGGACATCCATTGTGAGACTTTAAGTAGCCTAAGTAGGTCTTGTACCTTACATGTAGAAAATAATGGCATCATACTCACTTATAACTTTTATACATGTGGATGTGCATTTTATAATGGATGAAAAATCTCTCTCTTCTATAATAGACAAAAATGATCAATCTGAAATATCCAAATTTCCAAATCACATCAATTTGCATTTGCATTGCATAGGTATGCTCGGATTATTCATATGCATTGTATACATGATGGAAAGAAATGAGTGGTGTGTTTATGATAGTAATCCACCATAATTAATTCTAAGATGTCTTTCTTATTGAATAGGGCTATTTAAAGAGACACAAACTTAGGATCAATTAAAATACATAATAAATCATTCACTAAAGGAAATTCATTAATGAATCTATCTTAGAAATGCTTTAAGATAGAGATGAAAGAGAAGTTCTCTTCTCTTTTCTCTCTTCATAATATTCAATCATTAAGTGTAGGTTCATTCGAACTAAATCAAATCACCAACTAAAATTGACAAATCAACTACATCACTTAAAATGAAATCATCTTCTAAATTGAATCTTTCAAAATTAAAAAATTTCAACCTTAAAGTCTAGCTAAGACATGTCACACAAACCTTAAATGGCACACACATTAGACTAAGTCACCATTTTTAGCTCTTTGTTAGGGCGGTGCATGGTTTGATGCATACTTTTATTTTATGGTGTAATATTTTAGACTGGATGTTAAGGTGTATGTGCATAGTCTGGATGTTAGGTCGATATTAGCTTAATCATGCTTTTCTGCAGGGGGTTGTGCTTAAGGGGTGTTGTAATAAAAATATAAATGATTTTTGCTGTATAGGTTGCTTATATCCCTAAACATAACCCAAATTAGGCCTGGTGGACTTGGTTAGCCATGTGTGGGGTGCTAAGTCCAAATTATTCATATTTTGCTTATTATGTATGTTTCTTTTCTTTTGCAAGTTTAATTAGATTTCCCTTTCCAAGATCAAGTCTTATGTATCATGTGATGCCTTTGAAGCAACCATATTCTAATCAAGCCAAAAAGAAGAAAGAAGAGATGCTAATAAAAAAGAAGCAAATCAAAAATGAAGAATGGAGAATGAAAACCCCCATAACATGAATTCCTTTTAATTTTTATTATTCATTTATAATCCGGGATGTATAAGGGTAGAGCTCGGCTATCTACATTTCTTTTCGGGTTGTGTACCCGACCGCACCGGCCTCTTATTCTTTTACGATAGCTTTATAAAATTATTTGATATTATTTAGCTTGTGCATTAGAAATGGCATGCCTTTTTATAGTTTCTTTATGATTGGTGATTGTTGTGTGGCCTGGATGCGATTAGGCTCTTAGGGAAAAATAAATCTTTCTATCAAATTAATCAATTCAAAATTAAACTAAACAATTCATAACTTCACCTAAAGCCTAAGAATTAAGCCAAGATAATAAAAAATTTAGCAACCTCTTAGTTGGATTTTGTATGTTTCACATCAAGCATAAATCATATTGTCTCACTCTTGCCAATGGAGAGCTTCCACTTTTGCTAGAGAAAATGGCTTGACATTTGAGAGTCATGGTGGAAACACACCTCCTTCTTTTGATTTGGCCCACTAATTTTCTCATGTATTAGGCATATAAAATCCTATAGCTCATCAAAGCAAAAGTACAAAGATCAAAATAAAACTAAACAAAATTTGTATTAGATTTATGCCATTATTCATGCCCTTCATGATCTAGTCTCCAAGAGTGAGTTTAAGGACTTAGTCTCCTTTCTAAATAAGCAACAGCCTAGCCATATTGCAAAGCATAAGGCTTGCCAATATGTATTTAAAATCATAAGAGGAGTTAGTTAGCAACCCCGTAAGTCCAGTCCAGGTGGTGGTTTATCTCTTGTGGAGGTAAACCATATGCCCATTTTGGCCATAGATTTAGGTGTTTTGGCCCTCGCCAAAGCTCCCTAGATTTAGATCCGATTATTGTTTCCCTTTCTATAAGCATAAATCCTCACCTCTTAGGCATTTCTATAATCTTGTATTGTGGAATTGTAAGCCCTAGATTTCTAATATAAAAAATTTCAACTCAAACATATGATTCTCTTCAATTTCAAAAATATAAAGCCCAACCATGGGATAGTTTTCTCCTTGTGGTATCATGTCATCCCATACTCATCTCTCTTTGGTTTTGATTATAACTCTCCCCTTTTGATCAATCCCACTTAATTTAAAAAAAAAATAACCAATTGATTGATAGTCTTATCTTTGAAATCTTTTGAGATAATGATCATTTATCTTAATCGAAAGAATTCTTAAGAAATCTCATTCTTTATGATGTAATTATAGGGATTGCCTCCATAGGAACTTAATGAACTTCGATTTAAATAAACCCAACTTTACGTAAAGTAGGGAAAGATCTTTTGGTACATTAGAAGACCATTATGTCCTCATTAGGTGATTATAAGGTAGTGACTTTTATCTCTAGATAGTACACACTATTAATATTGTACTGATCACCCTATGATCCATCGTGTCCACACACATAACAATCATAACACAAAAAGTAAACACCACAATATTCAATTTGTTGGTGCTAACCATCCTGAAGCCCTCTCACTTCTGAATTACTCTACATAGAGTCACCATCTAGTAAATTTCTTTTGGTAGATGCAACTAATGGATCACCCAGCATGGATTAGCACATACGCCCGAGAAGTGAGGAGCGAAGAGCGTCCCGTCGCTTGGCTAGGATGGACAGAACGAGAGAAGAAGGGAGGGAAGAGTCCTCGTGCATTTTGAGTACCGATTTGCGCACAATTGCATCAAGTCCATCAAATTTGACTTGTGGCTTCGACTTATGACACATATATGAAGGTAAAAAAATCTTCTTTAGTATTATAACCCCATGTAAAGTTTTGCAAAATATATGCCTAATGTCCTTTTTTTCTTGGGTTATTCTTCATTTTTTTGTGGCAAGTTTTTAGAAGGAAGCAGTCCCACTTTTTTATTCAATGTGTTTTTAGTTTTTTTGGCTTATCATTGAAATTCCTATTTTGATGAACAAACTACATGCTAATCTCTAACTATAACAAGGCTTCTTGTAAAGATGTAATTACGGTTTATGAATATGATTCATTTCATTTTAAGTGGAAAATGTACATGATGATAGGAACTTTAAAGATGACATTTTATTGGTGGGTAAAAAATTTACTAGTGAAGTCAATGTTTGCATAATGTCAATTATATTTCATCGGGTTCATGCAATTATATATTGTTACTAATGTGCTAAATAAGTTTAGTGAATAAAATAAATCAGGACAGATTGAAATTCATCTCTATGTTGAATGTATGTATATGGAGAGCTTGAAGGTAGGTATAATGTAAATAAACAAAATATAAGAGGGTATGAAACCATGTTGTAAAATATCCACTTAAAGTTTACTAAGCCTTATCATAACAACATCATTGCATGTTTATAAGAAGAGACTCTAGTTTATGCAATGCATCTAAGGGTAAGGATATAACAAGAAATCATATGACAAAGCATGAAAGGGGATAAAAAATCCTAATTATGTAGTTGATGAAGAAAGATTACAAATTACTCAAATAAGGATGAGTTAGAAAGTGAAAAAAATTCTCCTAATCAAGATGAATATTTAAAATAAGATTGGAAGGCTTTTGGATGAATTATTCTAGAGAGATATGAAAATTGTACGATGATGAGAATGATGAAGTTGATTTTAGAGGAGATTAAAAGATGGAGGAGAAAAGGGATGTAAAATAGCATTAAATGAGATTCTATATCAAGACACTAATGACCAAATTGTATTGCAAGTTGGTAATTGTATGGGAATATGAAGCATGTAAGAAAGATGTAAGAAAGGCATCATGAGAATATTATTTATAGGAGAGAACCTCAATAGAGGTAAAAATGAGTTCAAAAGGTACATCCAAAGGTGTAACTCTCAAAGATGTAATTGGATTATCCATGCATCAATATGAAACGATAGAATTACCATCAAAATGAAGAAGCTTAATAATACACATAGTTGCATATGGAACTAATCTAACATGAGAGGAGTTGGATAAAATGTTGGAGGAGAAAAAGGAGGAAAGTTGAAGAAGCTTAGAGAGAGAAGCCATGTAGAAAGAGTTGGGGAGTTATCAAACATTAGAACAGCTCAAAAGAAGGAAGTATCCATGCGGAAGAGAAAGTGAGGAAGAGGAGAGAAACCAGATGAAACTTTTGGGTAAAAATAAAACTTCGTCCTAAGCTCGTTTGCAATAGGGGAAGTGATTAGGTTGTTGAAATCAATTTGAATATTAAGATTTTCAGAGGAACAAAGGTTTTTTATTGGTTTATACATTAGCCTAAATGAGGCGACTTAAGTTAGAGTCATTTTTGACTTGAGCTTGAGGTTGATTATTTAATAGATTTGAGCTCGAGCTTTATTATTTGAGTTTGAGTAAGCTCATGAGCCAAGTCATTTAATTTTAAGATAAAATAATATTGATTTAGATAATTTTTTTTATAAAATGACAAAAAAAAAAAAGAAAGAAGAGAATGGGATATAATTTTAAATATTTTAATAATCTTATACTTAAAATATTAAATATTAATATATTTTAAATATAATTTATATTAATATTTATTAAATAAGTTGGCTCACAAGCTAATAAATCAAATCTGGACAAACTTGATCTTGATTTATTAGCTCATTAAATTTAGTTTACGAGCCATTTATTGAATCGAGCTCGAGCTAGTGGCAATCAGTTGAAAAAAGTGTTCAGTTCCTTTTATTGGTCTATAATACTATGGAATCTTGTCATGTTTGAGAGAAATTATTACGTCGATTATTCAAATGTAGTTCTATGCCGCTTACATTACACGTAATTACACATCATATACAATACAATAGGCTGCGTTATTAAAGTCTAGGATGTACATCAAACTCACATAATGATTTCTCCGGTTTCAATCAAGTCTTTACCTTCAAGGTGACCTATGTGATCAATTTTGTGAAGAATGCAATATCGATAAATATAGATATTTGGTTTAGCAAAAAAATTTGATGTGTTTTAAAAGCATTAATTTTATTTAAACAAATTTTAATATACGAGTAATGAATTGAACTATAGTGAACACTATCATGTCATGGATTTTAGGTTCACTCCGAGTTAACTTGGTGAGGAGAAAATATTACATGTGGAGTCTTTATGTAGTTTTCATCGACTCCAATCATATTATTATTTTTTACAATATTATTATTAATTTATTTAGAAGATTAATTTTCAATTATGAGTTATATTACTCGATCACTTTTAAATATAAATTCAAAATGTCGAGGAACATTTGTAGCATTGAAAAAAAAGGTGATATAATTTAAGAATAGCTTGGTTCAATATCGAGCATGTCTATAAGATCTTATCCTCAAAATTGTTTGCCATAATTATTATGTCATGATACTTAATTTAGTCTTTATTTCTAAATTTATATTTTAAATAATTTTAACTTTATAATTATTTCACACTATATTATAAAATTTTAATGTATGAATATTGAATATTGCATGAGGATTTAGCACATAAAAAACTTTTATAAAAGATAGTATAATTTTTATATTAAAATTTATAAAACAAATTCATAGAATTTGAATTAGTTGAATTATTTATCATATAAGTAAGATTATAAAAATTTGTTTTCTCTTAACTTGAGAAGTTCATTATAAAATTGATAACACTTATTTAATCTATTGTATTGATGAATAATTTTTTTATCTGGAGGGTGATGACAATTGCAATAATGATCAAGTTGTTAATTATTGGTTGCAATTTTTAAGCAACAATTTAATGACGAAGGAGACTAAGTAACAACGAATAAGTGATGGGATTTAATGTTGATGTTTGTCTTTGTCAAACATCAAATAAAGCCTTAAAATTTTTTTAACTCTCTCTAATTTCTTGTCAAAATTTAGACTTTTAAGTTAACTAATTTTTAAAAATTTCATCATAATAAATATTTTTATACTAACTTTATAATAATATGATAGCTATTAAAACATGTTCCACTTTTTTAAAGGAAAAAATTATAATATCATAATAATAATTTTTCGCTCTTGATTCGACCTCTTTCAACTAGTATAATTTGTCTCTTCAAATACATTGAATTTAAATTAATTTTTTTTTCATACTAATAAGAATAATAAGAGAAAACTTTCTTTTTTTGATACTTCTCTCCATTTTTTTTATAAGGTTTGAGTAAAGAAAGATTGCGTCTTTGTAACTATAGGATTGAGCTTTAGGGTTTCTCCTCTCGTTCCTTGATTGGCTTTCTTCCTTCCTGGTTGAGGTTTTTTCCTCCCTTGGCGCTCTCAAATTCCTCCTTCCTCAACCTCCAGCAGTAGAGCCTCCTTCTCTTCCCCTTCCCCTCATGGATTCCCAGGCACTTCCCTCCCTCTCTTCCTCCCTCCCCTCTAATTCACTCATTGGTGCTTCTTGAGGACTCCCTCCTCAGCAGGGCAGGCAGCCCCTCTCTGGTTGGAAGGATTTACTTTTTCACATAATAAAAAAAGTCTTTAAGCCCTCAACTTTAGTGAGTCAGCGAGGTTAACTTCTGGAAATTTAGGATGGATGGAAAGAATGACAACTTTCTTTGGTTGGCCATGCGATCGGTGGCTCTCTTGTCCTTATTAGCTGCGGTCAAAAAGAAGTAGTCCTTCGAAGGAAGCCTTGAACTGCTAACTATAGAAGGAGATTTCTTTCTCTTCAAATTTTCTTGCAAAGAAGACTTTGATCTCATCTGGGATAATGGCCCGTGCTTTCTCAATGGAAGACCCTTTATATTCCAAAAGTGGTCCTGCAATTTTCATAAATCCAAAGAAAACTTTGCTAAAATACTACTATGGATCAAGTTGCCCAACTTCCCTTTGTGTTGTTGGAATGAAGCAGGTTTTTCTAAAGTGGTGAGTCTGATTGGAATTCCCCTAGTGTCGACTCTCTCACAGCGTCTAAAACTAGGGCTACCTTCGCCAGAATCTGCGTTCAGGTTAACCCTTCCTCCCCCTTCCTGATGCAGTTTCTATCAATTTGAATGGCATCAAATTTAAGCAAAACATTCTTTATGATTGGAAGCATAAACCATGTGTCAAATATGCCTCCTTTGCACATGAAGACCATTCCTGGCCTCGTCGGATAATAAATGTGGCATCTCAATCCCGCCCACTTCTCTCCCAAGTCACCCACAAACTGTTATTCAAAGCTCTGATCAACAGCCAAACTCTTTGCATTCACTCCCAAAAGAGAGTGAATGACTCCCCTCCTCCACCATAAATGAGCTAAATAGCTCCCACCCAATCTCCCAGTCCCAGGAAAACATTGAACATGTTGCTCAAGCAAGCATGTTTATTTCATCAATCTATCTCTATCTCTATTCTACAACATTATTACTTTTGCTTTCTATTTCTCCTTGAGGTTTCATGCTCAAAAAAGCGGACCAGTCCTCTAATATTCTTGGGAAGTCCTTGAACCGAGAAGACTAATTTGGATTCAGAGAAGTTTAAGTCTCCTGCCTCACATGCTAGTTTAGCTCAAAAGGCTCACAATAATAATAAGAAGAAGGGCAAAAAGCCCTCGGCCTCTCATACTTCTTCATGCGATTCCCAGTAATTGGATCCAGGAAAATTCATGGTCTTTTGGCAGGTAGTAGGCTAAATGATTGCACGAGATTAGTTAGGGAATATCACCTTGATATTCTCTATCTTATTGAAACTAAACTTAATTTGGATTCTATTGAATTAAGCCCTTTCTCTCAGAAGTTCAAGCTATTTCTTTATGAAGATAACATCTCCAACTTTGAGTGCCACCCGGGAGGAAGGATATGGATTAAGTGGAACTCTGCTTCTATTTCCTTCAATCATTTCATTTAATTACCGATCCATGGTGAATTCATGATTGATAGCTCTACCTCCTTTTTTTTCACTTGCATTTATGCTTTTAACAAGGCTTTCGATTGACTGGATTTATGGAATTAACTGCGGGATATCTCCTAATTTATGAATGCTCCTTGGATCCTTATGAGGGATTTTAATTATGTTCTCAATAGCAAAGAGAAATATGGAGGTAAACCCTTGATCCCTAGCAGACTCTCTGACTTTAGGGATTGTGTTCAAGACAGTGAACTTATGGATTTGCCCGAGTTTATTTTTTTGGTCCAATCAGCAATTGATTAATATATATTCAAACTAGGATTAATAGAGCATTGTGCAACCTAAAGTGACTGAACCATTTTCCTTCATTCTACTATAGTTCGCCCTCTCTCTCCTCACTCAATCATCTCTTATCTCCATAACTTCTCCCCACCCGCATTTATGTTTCACAACTCTTGGACTACTATCCTGCTTTCTCTCTGAGGTCCAAAAAGCTTGGAATACTTTTGTCCCAGGAGATCCTCTTTATGTTTTCTCTAGAAAACTTAAACTCACTAGAGATTCTTTAAAAAAAAAAATGGGACTCCTCATCCCTTCAGAACCTTATCAAATCCACCAAAAATGACCAAGAGAAAGCCCTCCTTTCTCTTGAGAAGGATCCTCAAAATCCCTTTCTTTTAAGAGATGTCCTTGATATCAAAGAAAGATATCAAGACTTATCAAACAAGGAAGCTCTCTGGGCTAAAGAAAGAGCCAAAGTCCATTAGCTCACAAATTCTCATGACGATCTCAAATTCTTGTACACTTCCATTAAGGAGAGAAAGAATATCAATCTTATTAGAGAACTTCATTCTAGCGAGGGCTTGATCTCTAATCCTATTGATATTGCCTCAAAATCTTTAATTTCTATTCGGCTCTCTTCAATATGGACAGCTCCACGGCTCTTAGCATACATGAAGTCCCCATTGATAATATTCTCTCCTCGGATCAATCTTCGGATCTAGCTACTGAGGTGAGCTCAAATGAAATCCATTCGGCCCTCCAAGAAATTAATGAAAACAACCGATGGGTTTAACTCCAAATTCTATTTTCACTGTTGGGATTTCTTTAGCAAACAGCTTCTAGTGGTAGCAAATCACTTCTTTAAATGTAACAAACTTCCCAGTATGTTCAAACATAGCCTCATTATCCTCATCCCTAAGACCAAGCACACAAGATCTTTAGTGATTTTAGTACTTCTCTCTGTAATACTTTTTTATAAAGTGCTTGCAATGATTTTGGCAAATAGAATAAAAGGTTTTGCCTTCAATAATACATCAAGCCCAATCTACTATTATTCTAAAGAGGGATATTTCTGATAGTATAGCCTTGGCGTATGAAATCTGTTGGGATTTCTCTAAGAAACACGAGAGCTTCATAGCAAAATTCGACTTAAGGAAGGCTTTTGAGACTATTAGCAATTCAATTCTTCTCAGGCTTCAACAAAAAAGCTTTCCTTCAAAATTTGTAAGTTGGATCTCTGTCTATATTACTGACATCTCCTTCTCTATAGTCTTTAATGGCGAGATAAGGGGCTTCTTCTCCTCATCAAACGGCCTTAGAAAAGGCTGCCCTCTCTCTCCCTTCTTATTCACCCTAGCTATCGACACCTTTTCATGTTTGCTGGATAGAGAATTGAATCTCAGAAGTTACATTCCCCTCTACGTAGGTAACTCTCTAATTTCTTACCTTCTTTTTGCAAATGATCTTTTAGCTGTTGGGAATGTGGATATCCATACTGTAGTATCTCTCAAAGGCAATTTAGATATGCTTCAGACTACAATGGGTTTGATTGTTAATGCCGAAAAGTCGATCATTTTCTTTGCAAAAGCTTCTAGCACTAATGAACACTTCTACAATATTTTAAATATGACCCAAGAGAGTTTCCCACTTAAATACTTGGGTCTTCCTCTTGTTGCTGGCTCACTCAAGTCCATTCATTTCAATTCTCTCTTCGATTGATTGTTCACTTGGTTAGCTGGCTAGAAGTCAAAATTCCTTTCTTTTTGGGGCAGATTTCAATTACTTCGATCTACAGTCAATAACTTTCTTTCTTTCTGGTTCAGATCTGTGGCGGTTCCAAAATGTGTTATTAAAAAGATTTCTTCTTACTGTGCTAAATTTTTGTACCACATAGGCAAACAATAGAAGATCCATCTCATATCGTGGAATAAAACTACTCATCCTAGGGATAAGGGGGAACATGTCTCTTGCCCGCTTCCTCTCTAAACCTCCTATGTAAGTCTAAACAGTTTTGGCGGGTTTTGACCAAAGCTTCCCCACTTGCAAATTGGCTTATTAATAGATATGTGTCCCTTCGGTCTAAACTCCCAGGTCGGTCCTCCCCTCTCTGGAAAGATTTAAGGTTATGTCCAGCCCATTTTAGGGATCATCTTACTTTCAACATTGATAATGGCGCCTCTCTTTCTCTATTCTTCAATCCATGGTGTGCAGAAAATTCTCTATATAAAATCCTTGGCCCCTTCTGCTTAGATATTCTGAATTTTTCTCCCCTTGCCTCTCTTAGTTCTATCATCCATAATGGGGTTTGACTCCTCCCTAAAGCCCTGCAGTCAAATTTTCAGCACTGTTATAATATCATTAGTGGTATCAAAGTGGGTATAGGCAATGACTGTATAATATGGAAGGATTGCAATGTCCCAACTAATACTATCTTCAAAGCATTATTTTTATTGCTATCCTATCTTGAAGTGGTATAAGTCAAGGGTTCATATTAACTCGTGATTTTTCTTTGGATGGCTTATATTATGAAAACATCTTATACTCTTGAGATGAGGACTTGGCTCCAATTTTGATTGTTGCCTCTGTTCCTCGAGGAATCCCATCCTCACCTATTATTTCTCCTACTCCATGAGGCGATTAGGAACCTTTTGCCCGGCGTTTTCAACTTCCCTGCACTCTCCAAAAGTCTGAGTTACACTTCGCCTCATAAAGTTTTGAAAAGGGTTCATTATCTTACTACTACCATTAATGTTTACTCCATTTGGAGAAAGAACGCATGTTTCATCAAAAGGAGCTTCACCTCCTTACGTTCTAGTTTCCAACATTCGATCTCTAGTAGCTCTTAAACTCAGAAGGTGGAAGTTCAAATCAAATTGGCCAACTCATGTTACCCAATCTCCGAATTGTGGAGGAGATCTTTGAGATGGTCACCTTTTGGCTTTCTTTTCTCTCTTGTGTTTTGGCTATTTCCCGATTCTTTGCTAGGGGTTGTTTCTTTGTAAACATGCTTTATCGAAGAGTTCCAATTGTTTTTGCCCGGACCATGATGAGATCAGCTTGCTACAAATATTTTCTTTCAAATGCTAACCTTGCAGTATTCATGCTTGTTCGTGTTGGCTTCCTCCTTGGATGGTTCTCTTCTGCAACCTGGAGCTTGGGTTCGGCCTTTTCTCGATCACCAGCCTTATGTTCATCTCTCCCACTCTGCGGGACAATTGCTCCTGTGGCTCCACTGGATGGCAGGAGGTGCCAACCACTAGTTTGCTGGTTTTTGTAGGCTAGACAGTTGTTTTTGAACAATCGTTTCGGTGAATTTTTTGCCTCTAGAGTCGGGTTTTAGTTGATCTTTTGGTTTTATGCATTTCTTGTTTAATGGGTTTTGGTTTCGAACCCGTCCTTGTGGTCTCCAGTGTTTTATTTTTTCTCTAATCTCATGTAATTATTCTACATTGGAATAATATATATCTAATAAAATTTAACAATTATATTTTTTTATTATGTAAAATTATTTTTTAAACAAATAGAATGAAAATTGATTAGAATATTTACTAGTTGAAATCATTATATTTTGGACTATTGACATTTTACTAGCAATTTAATTGGTGTGTCTTGTAATATATTAATTGAGATTCTCTAATTGTGTATATGTATGTTTGTGTTATCTATCTCTATTGTATTATTAGAAAATAATATTTCATTGAAAGAGTTTGTCACCTTTCTCTTAATACATTATGAGAGAGCTTGGCATAGTTTTTTATTGCTTTACTTTTAGAACAAGATCGGTTAGAATGTAGTAGTTAAGTTATTGTTTGAATTTTTTTTAAGAAAAAAATATTTGTACTACTTATGATAACTTTTCAAAATATTAATTTCTCAATAGCAACTTTACAGTTAATTTTTCAAAAAAATTACTGCATCTCAAATAAACACTAAGTAGCTTTAGCCTAAGCATGCTTCAAGGTTTGTTCATAGTGAATCCCAATTATTGATGATATGTATAGAGTACTTGGCGAGTTCAACATATCGAACACATCATAATATTGACAAGTTGAACATAAAGAATATATTCTAACAATTTAAAGTAAAAAAAAAAAAAATTCACCACAAACTTTAAAGGCAAGAGCTGATTCCGGCCCAGATTCCGCCGCCACTACCCCCGGCTCTGTTTCGACAAGATCCGTACCACCTAGAGAATATTATTATTATTATTTTTTAAATATTTATTTGGCAAGATGTTCAACCTAACAAAATTCGACAAGCTTATATAATTAATCTCTGTAAACAAATGCAAGAATATTCATTTCAATCGGGCAAAAATATATTCACATATGTCTCTTTATCTTTTAACTTTACGCCGAAAGCTTAATCCTTCTTTATTAAATTAAAAAGAAATTTTAATTAATTATCTAATACATATATATATTTATAAGTTAATTTTTATATTTTTAATTACCAAATTTATATATTTGAATGTGCTATAATCAAATCATTAGAAAGTTTTTTAAATAAAAATATGAATTAAGTTTCTATTATAAAATTTAATATTAGAATGTTAATTTAAAAAATTAAAATTAAAAGCGGTTGATTTATAATTACAAAAGTATAGGATAAATATGTGCTTAAAACCCCAATTAAAAGCCATTTGCATTTTTTTAACAATTAACAGGCATTTTATTCTTTCCCACAATTCACGTGAGAGATGTCGTGTCGATCAAGATCATGATGGCGTTCTTGTGTCCCGATTTACTATCACTAACCTATCCAGATTTAACACGACAACTATCTGCTACCCATGGCTCACCGACAGTCAAAAAATAATTTATAATTATTCTTAAAATTTTGAGATTTAATTTCTTCTACATCACATTTTGAGTATTCAATAATCTCAAAGAAATTATTAATATTTAAAATTAAAAATAATTTTGTTCGAATTTCAATTGAATAGACTCTAAAAATATGCGATCACATATTCCTATGTGATATGAAAGGCTGATGGCAATTTTATACTATATTAATACTCTGTTAATAAAGGATAATTTTTAAAAAGGAGCATAGAATTAATAAAATTTAGCAAAAGGAGAATTCTGAAAAGATATGTAAAAAGGAGCAATAACGTAAATTGCATCCACGTTTTCAAATAAAATAAAAAATAAAAAAAAATTCTGAAAACGTGAATAGTAATCACGTTTTCGGAAAACCTGATTACTATTCATGTTTTCTAATTTTCTATTTTTTAACTTTTTAATAATAATATTTTATTGAATGTTTAAATATGTAAAATAATAATAAATAATTAAATGTATTTAATTAGCAAATTATGTGATTTCGATCTATTTTTTTAAATTTTATAAAAAAAATCTATAGAATAAAATTAAAATTAAATAGCAAATTAAAAAAATTTCAGATAGATAATTTAAAAATAATTTATGACATTTTCTGAATCTTAAAATAATTATTAAAATAGTTTTATTTTGAGAAATAATATTATAAATATATTAATTAATGTTTTAATTAATATTAATTACAAAAACTAATTTTAACTTAGACATTCTTATAAATTTTAAAGAAATCTTATTAATTTAATATAAATAGTGTTTTCATATGTAATGTATTTTTTGTTTCAGATTTTTAATCTCTAATTAGTTTATTATAATTATAGTACTATTTATCAATATAAAATTTTCTTAAGTAATTATTTTAAGATTCAAAAAAATATCATAAGTTAATTTTAAATTAGCTATTTCAAATAATTTTAAACTTACTATTTAAAATTAATATTCTTATATATTTTTTCATAAAATTAAAAATGATAAATAATAATCTTACCTTATTTATATATTTTAAATATGTTGATTTAATATATTTAAAATTCTATCAAATATTGTTATTAAAAATTGTTAAAAGAAATAGAAAAATTAGAAAACGTGAATAGTAATCACGTTTTCCGAAAACGTGACTAATATTCACGTTTTTGCTCCTTTTTAAATTTTTTTTATAAAAAAGCTCCTTTGCTAAGTTTTATTAATTAAATGCTCCTTTTTAAAAATTATCCCCATAAAAATTGGGGCTAATAACAAAATATTGATGCTTTAGAAAATAAGTTGAGGAGCCTAGACCTGGTCCTCCAAGAGACCATGACTCCTAAACCCCATCATCCTCACTCAACGCCTAGACTTCATAATTTAATGATTATTATAATAAATCCCTATGGCAGCAGCGAAAAGTGCTTTGCGTTCAGACATATGTATATTTGTCCCCTCAATCCATCTCTCCCTCCATTAAAGAAACCCGAAATTGAAGCTCTCCATCCACGTAGGTTCATCTCATCGTCCTCTATAAATTCTCACTACTCTCCTCATACAATTCACCTCAAGTAATTACGTCAAATAGATATTTAACTGGTCATTACATGCACATCCCACCTCTTCTTACCCTTTTGATATCCCTCAGATATATAAATCAATCCACCTTCTTCATTCTTCCTCAACAATAATCCATCATCCTCTGCTCTGTTCTCCTTGCCTTCACCCTCTCTGCTCTCTAACATGGATACCAAATACAATGAAGAAGCCCCCGACAATTTCTACAGATCAGCGGATCATGCTCATCTCGATGAAGAGGATGAAGAACAAAAAAGGAAAACAGAGCACCTCTATTCGCCTTAATGGAAGGAAACTACTTTTTTTCGCCTAAAGTATTATTTGGTGAGAACTGGTGTAGATCTTGATATTGGAGCGGCTACTTGGAGAGGGAATTGAAAGAAGTTTGTATGGTAATGGTATAACTGAGCGCTTGGATTCAGAATGACGGCGGCGAAGGCGAGGAGAGGAATGAAAGTTTTTATTCCCATATACGCTTAATGCTCTGCGATCGCTGTTGATCGCAATTGGAGAATTATGGATGATTCGCTTTAATAATTATATTACAAATTATTATATATTGTTTAGGTTTTCTTCATCCGTGTGTCTATAATTTGTTTATTATCAAGGAACTATTTGTTCTTTGTATTTGGCGGTTAAATAAAAGAAGATTGCATATCTTTTTACTTGGGTTGGAATAAAATAGATGCAAAGTATATTATTATATATTTTTATTTTTAGTTATTTGAATGGCCATTTACATATATATATAATAATTTGTAATGAGTCCGTTGGTTTATTAGACATTACGACTTGATTCCACTTATATACTTGATTTATGCATTATCTCGACCATTGTTTGAATGCGTGAATGCCGTGAATTTTTTCCTTGGGTTAAACACCGCCACTGCTGCCATCTCAGAGAGAATTTCAAGAAGGCATGCAGAACTATGAGAATTTCGATGCGACTTTGTGTGTCGAAGATGTGCGTGGCGAATACAACTAACATTCACTCACACGTTACATTACATACATAAGGAATATCAAAGCGGTCGCTTGCAAGAGATGTGGAGAAGTGGTCATTGAGTAATGATGGTGAATATCAATATGAATGACCACTAAGTGTTTCAACGGTGTGCTCAAGAGGGCGTGTGGGTTGCCGATACAAGCACTAATTACATCAATTTATTACAATCTTGTATCAGTTCTTACGAAATGCCTGAGACGACTTACGTCGATCGGGCAAAATGATTCAATATTTGCACCACGTGTCAAGGCTCAGCTACAACAAAATGAGCGTGAAGCTGGGAGATGCCAGATCCCACAAGAATAAATTTAAATGAATTTTGGTGTTTGCTATGTCCTCAATATCATTAAAGGTTGAATTGCAAGAACAAGATAGTTGTAGTTGTACATACAGGCAGCCCTAGTTACTTCACATTCCATGTCCGCATGTCATTGTTGTGTTTGGGCAACATCATTTGAGTCATTCACGGCGTCTCGCTACTACACTCTACAACGATACCATAGTATGTATGAAGCTCAATTCCATGTCATACCCGATCGCATTGACTGGCCATCGTATTTGTCTGGTCATCATCTGATTGACCTTGCATCACCGAATATCAAAAGGTGAACTGGCAGACCCAGGACACGGAGATATACCAACACAATGGATGAGAATATGCAGTAAAGTAATAGAATATATGGACTATGCAAAAATGCTGGCATAACATAACTCCTTGTCCACAAAATCGTCTACGTAGGACTTAGTGTGGTTGCAATAGACTGTTATTTTCTTGTGTAGTTGTATGCCTAAAATGTTTTTTCTTGTGAATGTTTCTTTCTGCACTTAGTTTTCTTGGATCTGAACATAAATTAAGGACTATTTTTTTGGTTTTATTCATGTTGTGATGAAGTAGTTTTTTCTTGCTACTATATATGTCTATACTTTAGTTTACTCAGTACTGTTGTTGCTCATATATGTTATTTGCTGATGTATTTTACTCTAGATTGTTGCTAGTGTAGGAATGGTTTTACTTGGTCGATAATAAGTAGTTGTATGTTTAGGCTACTTTTTTTTTAAGTTGTGTGTGTTGCCTAGACTGTGCTTACTCCTGTTGTTTTATGTTACTGTCCTCACTGCTATACTATACTTCTGATGGCTAATGTATTTCGTGTTGACCTGCACTTTCATAAGTTGTTTGCTAGACAGGTGAAATGGCATATGAGGAAGGAGGAGCATGTAGACATCGGCGTTGACGATGCACCGAGGAGCCTCCAGGAGACTACGAGCCCAGAGGTACATCCCAACATTACATTGTTGCATGGCAAACACAAGGCTGCACACCCAGATATGGTAAGTTTTATTATTTGTCAAAGCTATCATACTCTAAATGCCATTTTCATAAAATCATCAATTCGTATTGTGTAAGCGATAGTTCTTGAGGCAACATCACACCTCGATGTTGGGGAGTGGTAGGTGGCGCATTTATGGATGGACTACGATCTTTGGCTTAGTGTTTCATAATTACAATACATCAGGCTTGATCACCACACTACGACCTTAGTTGGCGGTCACCGTAGACAAAACATATTTCATTTTGAGTTAGTGAGATGGATTCGCGACATGGCTATGATTCAAAGTGCGGATTAAAGCCTCTATTATAGAACTATAATGATTGGGGAGGCGATGGTTATCTTGGCGATTGTTGCGATGGCGATGGGGACATCAAAGCCGATGTGGTATACCGCGATCTAGTACGACCACATGTTACATCCACATTTACATGATGATGCATAGGACATAAGGACGCTTACCTTTACGTGCGGTGAACATTTTATAGGGATTCATATTTGGATCTACCAGATGCTGACTTTCTGATGCACCTTAGAGCGTACATATTGTTCACTATTGGCTGCTTTCTTTTGCCAGATACGTCCAGGTCTGAAGTACATTTACAGTACTTACCTCTACTGGATGATTTGATCTTGTTCAACAGGTACTCCATTGGAGCAGCTGTGTTAGCACACTTATACAGGAAGTTGAATGAGGCAACTAGGCCAAAGCAGACCAACATGGATGCACTACTTTAGGTTTGGTCATGGAGCATGTACATGTTGGTCAACCCATTGCGGTACCCTTTCCAGAGTTGGATGGGTTGAGCATTGGTTGTAGGTGGAATGAGGGTTACCCTCAGAGATGACACGCCATGTTGAGTGTATAG
The DNA here is from genome assembly GCA_021442155.1 of Cymbidium sinense. Classification (NCBI taxonomy): domain Eukaryota; kingdom Viridiplantae; phylum Streptophyta; class Magnoliopsida; order Asparagales; family Orchidaceae; genus Cymbidium; species Cymbidium sinense. The sequence continues at coordinate 50,777,462 of CM038228.1, read as the reverse complement.
AGATGAGCTTGATGGGGCACTTCTGAGTCATGTATGAGTAAGAGCACATTTGGTTCATATTTTTACCTCCACAATCTTATGTATGACATTTAATTTTTCTATCACGTGTGATATAGCCTTCTGACGGATACGGTCGCACAGAGTGGCGTATGCGCATGTTGAATAGGCTATTTGGCTCGCTCGGGTACCATTGATCAGCTGGAAAATAATTGAGTGGTACCTCCCAGATCATGTGCTCAGACCGTTTGGTCTGTCACCTAGAGTAGACGCGGCACCTATAGATCCTTCATTTCAGCGAGAAGGCTGATGTTAACTGGGTTGATTATCATCTGGTTTACATATCATAGTAGGAGGCCAGACATGATTCAGTTGTTGTCGTGGATGATGTTACACCTCATGTTGACCGTCGGTACATGAGGTGGTATCGATCTGAGCTTCCTTGTACATGCTCGGCTCACGACCATTCCACTATCCTCGAGCTCAGAGAGGTAAGCATTGAAAAATTGTATGCTACTCAAATATATCGTTATGAGCAATTACATACTTGCTTGTGGGATAGAACTTCACACAAGATATATTTTCATTATAAGATATGCGAACTACGAGAATATGCAGAATGAATACTTGATGAATTCTTCTGCAGCACATTCATCTTCTCAGCCACATATTGTAGGATTTGACGCAGGTCCATCATCTATACCAGATGTCGGTCCATACAGTTACCCATTTACCGGCCAGTACTCTTCGAAGCCATGTTCAGTCCATTTCAGTCATGGCAGGCAACAGGCCCTCCTATGTATCCTCATCCACCGGTTTACATGCCATATGCAGTGTACCCTTGTCCCCTTCCAAGACCATCATAGAGATACCGATGTTACACCCTCGATGATCCGGACCAACGGCGGAGATGAACATCGGCACCATTTTGAGACATCCGATGATCACACCTTTCGGTATATTCCAGTGGACTTCCACCACAGCACCACCATCGTTAGATGTCCTCAATTTTCATCTGTAGTTGTAGATCATCTGATAGCTTGATGTACATTATTTTGTCAATGTTTTATATTTCCTATGTACACTGCATATCAAGACACCGTTTACCTATGTTATATATTTTCATTTTAAGTAATTTGCATTTTTTCCTGCAAAATATTAGAGATATCTTGTTAGTATTGAACTATCAAACTTTAGAAATTTTGGAGAAGTAGATAAAAGCTTTGAATTTGTCATGCTTGCAAACTTTGTAATCAGATTGTCACATCTACTATTTTTTTGCAAACTTTGTAATGATCCATCCACTGTTGCTATTTTGAATCCATAATTTTCCACAAATATTATTGTGCAATGGTCCAAAATTGACTCTCTGTATCAACATGAAAGTCGTGGCGAATTTTGTGTCAATTCCAACGATACCAAGCTCATTAAATTTCATTGAAGACTCGGTATGGCCAAATACGTGGTATGTAATATTTAAAATAAAAGCGTGATTTTTTGCATTCAATCGCTATTCAAGGAGCAACAATCGCCTTTTTTAGTCAACATAAAAGTCATGGGGAATTTTATTCCAATTCAATGATACTAAGCTCGCTAAATTCTGACAACAGACAACTCGGTGGGCAAAATCTAACGGTGTGATTCAAAGCCTTCTTGATTTTTTTCGCGCATTGGCAAAATCTGCTATGCAAGGAGCCACAATCACCTTTTTTGATCAACATGAAAGTCATGGGAAATTTTATACCGATTTCAACGATACTAATTTTGCTAAATTCTGAGAAAGAACAACTACAGTACGGCCAAAATACCGAGGATGGTTCTATTCAAAGCTAAGCTAGAATTTTATTGGGAAATCTGCTATGTAAGAACCACAATTGCCTTTTTTTGGTTAACATGAAAGTCATGAGAAATTTTGTGATGATTTCATTGATACCATGGTCGTTAAATTCTGACAATGGATGACACCAGTACGGCCAAAATACCGTGGCTGGTTAAAATTTTTTTTAAAAAATTTCTCAGGAGCCAGTCGTCCGTTTAAGACGTGGTATTTATCTTGCAGTCTCAGTACCGCAAAATTTTTTTTAGTTTTATCAGCTAATTATATTTTAAGCGTGCTTATTTTAAAATATAGCTATAAAATATTTAATAAGTCATGATAATATTAAAAATATATTTATTTTTAATATTGAATGATATAGACATAAATTATTATAAGTAAATTGTTGATAATAATTTTTAGGATTTTTATGAGTTGAATTAGCTGATAATCATATAGTCATTCATAAGAGTTTATAAAGACTTGATTAAAATTATTAAATAAAAATAATCATTTTATTTTTTATTATGTTTAAAAAATAGTGAAGGTAATTTATTATATTTAAATATGTTGCTTAGATTTCATTATTATTCAATTAGGATTTTTAATTAGTTTAATTATTATCATATTGTAAAAATAATAAGAGAGAAGGTTCCATATCTATTGCTCATGAAATCCCAAGAACTTGAAATTTATGAATCACTATTGTTACAATCCTCTCCTACATAATTCTCCGACCTATTAAACGAGCTATCATCACCGATATCCATTTGAAAAGGCAGAAGACAATGAGATTCATCCCTTGATGTCTACACAGCTTTCGGGTATATGAAGTATCATGTCCTTGTATGCTTCTCTTAGACAAATGGGATCACGCAGATTTAGACCTCAATTGTCTCCCCTTCTTGGTAGTTCGGTGATGACATTAGAGTTTATGGGAACTTTAAGTCTAAATGTTTCCTTGGGCTAGGCTTCAAGACCACAACTTGGTTGAGATAATTTTTTGTCATTGGGCATGAGCAAAACCAAATTCCATAGTGTATTTTTCAATTCGAAACCGCTACCATATTGATGCTTTACCTTAGATTTTCTCTCATTTGTTTTCGATGGTTTCAACACTGGTAATTTGCTTTGTCTCAAGAGTATCATGGAACTCTTTAGACTCCAAAAGCTTTTCATCTATCGCCAGACGTTTTGCTTCGATGAACTTTTCACGAACAAGAGCCATTCTTTTATAGTTTAGATTCTCATGATGTAGACCATTTTGTGCTTGAACATTGAAGGAATTGGACCTTGATGATTGTTGTGACTTCATATACATCTCTATAATCCATGTTCTCTCATTGCAATAAGATTGAAGCTCTCTAGACTTCAATCATCAGTATCTGTTGACCTCACTTTTGGAGTGAGCTCTCAACTTCTCCATCTTAGACATGGGACTCCTCTGACACTAAGAATTTTGTCTTAAGACACTTCTAGTGATTAACACTTGACTTAACCTTAGATACTTAGAAGAGTTTATCATAAGACTAGGCTATGCATTAGGGACTTAAAGCAACCACTTATCCTATAGCCTAAATTCGGCCCATGTACACTCCTTCAAACTAGTCCAAATCAAATCTTAAATCAATTCCAACTCAATTGATTTTCTCAAATCTCAAATTAATTCCAACCAATCCAAATCAATCCCAACTCAATTAATTTTCAAAAATCTCAAATCAATTCCAACCAATCCAAATCAAAGCAAAATCAATTCCATCTCAATTGATTTTCTCAAAGCTCAAATCAATCCCAACTCAATCAATTTTCTAAAATCTCTAATCAATTCCAAACTCAATTCCAATTACAAATGATTCAAATCCAAAATCAATCCAAATCAAAATCTTTCCTAAGCCTTATGAACCACATTTAAAGCCAAACCTTCAAATCCAAAGCCAAGTTGATTTCTTTATAAATCACTTATTCAGCATTTATATTCACAATTATAAATGAAATTGGCATCCAAATCAAATGGATATAAATCAAATCAAATCAAAACCCCTTCTTCAAAACTTTTGGCCTACCTTAGCCAAATTCACAATCAAATCACTCCTAATTCACATGATTCTCTCATGGATCATTTATATTCCCATTTATATTCACAAATATAGATGAGATATAAATTCAAATGGCTAAAACAAATCAATATAAATTCAAAACTCAAATCCAAATCAGATTTATATCCTTTAAGCCAATTTCTTGGATTTAGCCAAATCATTCTCAAATCAATCCAAACCCTTGAATTTTCTCTACAAATAATCACTCCTTCAATCACATGCCCAAATATAATCATAAACTACAATCACCAAGCCAAAATCAAACTAACCCATGTCAAACCCATGATCATCATTTTGACTTGAAATTATCAAATGAACCAAAACCCATTTGACTCCAAATCACTTGCAATTGGATTTATATTTCAATCATAAGTCCATATGTGAGTTCAACCAAACTTGAATCAAGCCTTGATCAAGCCAATTGACCCATTTAGGCTCACTTGACCCAAAGTGACCTAAAACACCTTTTTGAGCTAAGTTCTAATGTACCCCAAATTAGATTGAACTAAGCTCATCCAAACACTGTGATCAACAATCATCCTAAAATGATCAATAACTCAAATTGGGTCAAATCAAGTCAAACCTAGCCTTTGACCAAGTCAACATTTAGCCCAAATTAAACCCAAACTAGCCAAAATCCACCATATGCCAAATTGATTGAAACTGACTCAAACACATTCATGATCAATGAATGAACATAAACCCTCTCTTAGCCAAACCAAGCCCGATTGGCCATTTGACCTAAGTTGACCTAAATTGACCTAAAAAGCTAAAATGGGTCAAATCTTGATCTAAGCCAAATTGATTGCAACCAATGGGTCAAATTCATTCTCGTTGAACTTGACCAAAGCTTCAATTGACCAATTAGACCCAACCTAGCTCAATTGAAAGAACCAACTTGACCCAAAAGGTCAAATCAACTTGAAATCAAACCAAATCAAAATTGATTGAAACCAAAGCTTGCAATATATTTCAAATGATCAAGCAAGCCTAAACCAACCCATGACCTAACCCACAAATTGGTCAACTTGACCCATTTGACCTAAATGAACCTAAATGAACCAAAACCAAATTTAAACCAAATTGAACCAAACCAATGATACCCATATGCTCCAAATGATCATTTGAACTTTAATCAATTGGTCAACCTAATTTATTGACCTAAATGGGTCAAATTGAATCAATTCAAACCAAATGAACTCCAAACCACTTGAAATTTGGTCCAACCCACTTTTAAATTATTTCAAATCTACCCAAATCAAACTCATGGCCAAATGACCACTTTGCCCTTAGGTCAAAGGGTATCCTATGACCACATTCACTTAGAATTTGATCATTTCTTTGTCAAGGCTACTTAGCATCCTCCTATTGGGCCACATGGGAACCAAGGAGGGTGGTGAACATTACCCAATGAACTTGGGTTGGCCATGACCAAAGCTAAGGCCAAACTGACCTCCCCAATCATCTTTGAGCACTTGGATCATCAAATACACAAACCACTCACATGGACATCCACTCTCCTTCACTCCACTACCCAAAATGACTCATGTGGGGTGTTTTGTAGCTCAAATCATGCCTCCAATCCAAGCCATTGATCAAAAATGATAATTCAACCTCTCACCATCCGATCTAAGGAGGGAGAGATATACTCCCCTTCATTCTCACTCAAACAACAAGCAATCCATCCCTCAGAGCTTGAGAGGTTGAATAGAAGCCTCCCCAAGCTTTTTCAAGCCATTCTCGAGCTCCCCCATTTCCCATTTTTGGTTTTACTCAAAGTCAAAATAGGGGAGTTCAATTCCAAATCCAACTCATCCAATTCTCAACCAAAATCAAATTAACCTTGCACACACCATCCTTGGACCTCATCGAGCTCAAGCAAATCATTTCCCAAGTCTCCAAGCCACGGGAAGCATTTCTTTGATCAAGGCCAATCACCATTGAATGGGAACTTGGTCAACCAAGCAAACCACTTCAAATTAATGCTTGATTCCTTCAACATGGCTTTGTCTCCACTAGACGAAGCTACCTCCTCCATTGGTAGGGTGAGTGATAACCTCTGGCGATGTGATTGCTTGAAATCGTAGCTATAGGAAATTATGCTTGGTCCTTTTGATGGAATTGTAATCCCATGCAATCTTATGTTGGATGTGCATCCCCTTCCTTCAAGGTGTGGGATCATTTTGATTCAGCTCGGTGAGCTATGAATTGAGAGAAAAGATGAGCTGTTATCTCTAGGAGAAGGATCATATGTCGTCCATTCCACATTATTGGAATGGATGACTGTGATCAGATCATGCGTTAGATCCCTCAATTTCATTCCAAAATTGTGGGATTGATCTGGTCCATCAGATCTCACATTGGACCAGAGAAAGCGGCGTCACCGACTTACTTGAGATGTGACAACTTAAATAACATATCCCATGGCACCAAGTGGAAAAACGCCCGCGTAAGCCATGTGGGATGGGAGGTTAGTAATTAGGCCTAATTAATTTAATTTTAATAATGAAATTTTTTAAAATCATCTAATTATAAAAAAAAATCCAAAAGAATGCAAACTCAGGCTCATTTTGAAGATATTTCAGAGGAGAATCTAGGAGAATTATAATTAATTAATTTTGAATAGTGACTTTGGCTTAATTAGGGTTTTATTAAAAAAATATAATTAGCTTAATTACACCTTAATTAAGCATTCAATTAATCTCAAATTTTTTATGATTGTCTGGGGGATGACCTCTGCCTCCCATATTTTTCTAGGATTTTATTGATTGCTTAATAAGAAAAATCATTTGAGCAAGCCCTAATCACTCTCTTAATTAAATTAATTATAATTAAGGAATGAATAGTAGCTAAATTAGATGCTTGAATATAATTATCCATGTTACACAGTAAAATTGTTTGGGGAATATGATTGGGGACATGTTTCCTAATTTATTATTGGATTATTATTAATCATAAGGTGAGAGATAATGAAATTATGATTGGCTCACATGTGTGAGAAAATCATAAGAGTAATTAACTAAGATCCCTTAAGTTTAATTAATTATTAATCATAAGCTAATTACATTAGGCCCCTTTCATTTCTTAGGAGCATTGCAAATTTATTTTTCATGTGGTTGCATATCATATTGGCTTATTATTAATCAATTAATTAACTTAAGGTGATATAGGTAAGGGATAATTAATCCATTTAATTCATACCTTAACCTAGCTAAAAACATAAAATCAACTTAATTGTTCTAAATTAAAAAACCAATTCACACATGAAATGGATTAGGATTAGCAAACCCTTCTCATATTTCCTAAGTCAAATAAAATTCAAAAATAAAATCTCCTTAAGAAATTTTGATTCACTTTAAATGATCTTATTTGGTTTGATGGTCCTTAGGAATTAATTAGGGAATGAAGTTATGTGCTTACATCCCTTTATTTCTTTCCAATAATGCTAAATATGTTTTCCATATGAAATAATGCATCCATATCTTTTGAAAATTAATTAATAAAAATGTTTCCTTTTCAAATTGCATGTGTTGGCTAAAATTAAAAAATGAGTGGCTATTATCACTATTAAATCAAAATTATTTTAAAACTTATAAATCAAAGATTATAAAATGAAGTGATGTTAGTTATAAATATTTATAAGCTTGAATGTGATGATAGCATAAGATGTGTATTATGAAGTCTTCTTTCTTTCCCTTAATATGGATTCACATAGGATTTGCAAAGTGTATAGTTCATTTGAAAAGAACATAACACTTGCCTAAATCTATTCATGCATCTCCATATTATGACTTAGAAAGAATCTTCATGTTACACATGTAAATCATACAACCAAATAAATGAAACATAAATTTTTTCATGGATTTTCTCAACCTTGTAGTTTTGTACATCTACATATATTTAAGAAAAGTGGTATATTAGTCAGGACATCCCGGGGTTGTGAGACTTTAAGTAGCCCTAAGTAGGTCTTATACCTTATGCCCCTAGTGTAGAAAATAATGGCATCGTACTCACTTATAACTTCTATACATGTGGATGTGCATTTAGCTAATGGATGAAAAATCTCTTTTTTTTCTATATAATAAAGACATGCATAAATAATCCAATCAACAAATGAAATATCTAAATTTCCAAATCACATCGCTTTGCATTTAAAATCAAAGTGTGCTAAGATTTGCATTGCATGTATAGGTATGCTTAGGATTATTCATATGCATGGTATATACTGATGGAAAGAAATGAGTGTGTGTGTTATGTGATAGCAATCCACCATAATTAATTCTAAGATGTCTTTCTTATTGAATAGGCTATTTAAAGAGAACCCAAACTTAGGATCAATTAAAATACATAATAAATCATTCACTAAAGAAAATTCATTAATGAATCTATCTTATAAATGCTTTAAGATAGGGATGAAGTAGAAGTTCTCTTCTTTTTTCTTCTCTTCATAACATTTAGTCATTAAGTGTAGGTTCATTCAAACCAAATCAAATCACCAACTAAAATTTACAAATCAACTAAATAACTTAAAATGAAATCTTCTTCTAAATTGAATCTTTCATACTTAAAAAATTTCAACCTTAAAGTCTAGCTAAGACATGCCACATAAACCTTAAATGACACAGACATTAGACTAAGTCACCTTTTTTAGCTCTATGTTAGAGTGCATGGTTTGATGCTTTTATTTTGTGGAGTAATATTTTTAGGCGATGTTAGGGTGTATGTGCATAGTCTGGATGTTAGGCCGATATTAGCCTAATCATGCTTTTCTGCAGGGGATTGTGCTTAGGGGAGCTATAATAAAAATATAAATGATTTTTGCTGTGTAGGTTGCTTATATCCCTAAGCATAACCCAAATTAGGACAGGTAGACTTGGTTACCCATGTGTGGGGTGCTAAGTCCAAATTATTCATATAACTGCTTAGGTTATGTGGTATGTTTAACTAACCTTTGTTTTGTAAGTTTAATTAGATTTTCCTTTCCCATTTTGATATAAATTTTGCAATTAAGATTTGGAATGAATGTTATGGGGATTAGGATGAACATTGATTATAAGATAAAGTCTTACGTACCATGTGATGCCTTTGGAGCAAACATATTCTAATCAAGCCAAGAAAGAAGAGAAGCTAATTAAAAGAAGCAAATCAAAATGAAGAAGAATGAAGAATGAAGAATAACATGAATTCCTTTTAATTGTAATTATTCATTTGTAATCGAGATGTATAAGGGTAGAGCTTGGCTACCCACATTTCTTTTCTTGTTATGATTCGACCACAGCCTCTTATTCTTTTATAGCTTTATAAAATTATTTGATGTTTGTTTAGCTTGTGCATTAGAAATGGCATGCCTTTTCATAGTTTCTTTATGATTGGTGATTGTTGTGGCTGGATGCGATTAGCTCTTATGAAAAATAAATCTTCTATCAAATTAATCAATTCAAAATTAAACTAAATAACTAAATAACTTCACATAAAGCATAAGAATTAAATCAAGATAAAAAAGATTTAGCAACCTCTTAGTTGGATTTTGTATGTTTCACATCAAGCATAAATCATATTATCTCACTCTTGCCAATGGAGGGCTTCCACTTTTGCGAGAAAATGGCTTGACCTTTGAATGTCATGATGGAAATACACCTCCTTCTTTCTGATTTGGCCCATAACTAATTTTCTCATTTATTAGGCATATAAAATCATATATCCCCTGTCAAAGAAAAGTCCAAAGATCAAAATAAAACTTAACAAAATTTGTATTTGATTTAGGTCATTATTAATGCCCTTCATGATCTAGTCTCTTAGGGAGTGAGTTTAAAGACTTAGTCTCCTTTCTAAATAAGCAACATATAGCCATATTGCAAAGCATAAGACTTACCTATATGTATTTAAAATGGAGGAGTTAGTTAGCGCCACCCAGGCGGTTGTAAGTCCACATTGGGTGGTTTATCCTCTGTGGAGGTAAACCATATGCTCATTTTGGCCATAGATTTAGGTCATGTTTTGGCCTTTCAAAGCTCCCTAGACAGATCGAGGTTATTATTATTTTCCTTTGGGGCTATAAGCACAAATCCTGACCTCTTAGGCATTTCTATAATCTTGTATTGTGGAATTGTAAGCCCTAGATTTCTAATAAAAAATTTCAACTCAAACATATGATTCTCTTCAATTTCAAAAATATAAAGCCCAACCATAGGATAGTTTGGGATGCTCACTAGGCTTCCTAGTATCATGAGCATCCCATACTCATCTCTCTTTGGTTTTGATAATAACTCACCCTTTTGATCAATCCCACTTAATTTTAAAAAAATTAACCAATTGATTGATAGTCTTATCTTTAAAATCTTTGGAGATAATGATCATTTACCTTAATCGAGAGTATTCTTAAGGAATCTCATGCCTTAGGATGTAATTAACTATGAGGATTGCCTCCATAGGAAACTTAATGAACATTTAAATAAATCCTACTTTACTTTTTCATGTAAAGTAGAGGAAAGATCTCTGGTACATTCGAAGACCCATTATGTCTTAGGAGTCCTCATTAGGTGATTAGGTCTATTATAGGGTAGTGACTTCTATCTCTCGAAATAGTATACTATTCCTTAATATTGTACCTGATTACCCTAATGTGTATATCTGTGGATCTGTGTGGTGTCCACTCACATAAACACACATAACAATCATAACAAAAAAAGTAAACACCGCAGTATCCAATTTATCGGTGCTAACCATCCTGAAGCCCTCTCACTTCTGAATTACTCTGCATAGAGCCATCTAGTAAATTTCTTTTGGTAGACACAACTGATGGATCACCCGGCATGGATTAATTACACGTCCATGACCAATGCTAGAGAAGTGAGGAGCCGAAGAGTGGTTCCCGTGCGCTCGACTAGGATGGATAGAATGAGAGAAGGAGGGAGGGAAGAGTCCATGGGAGCAGGAAAATAAGAGAACGACTTGTTCGATGAGAAAATAAAGGGAACCCCTGCTTGCTATTTTTTTTTAGCAATACTAGAGGGAACAATTTCAGCTTTAGGAGATGGAACTAGATGCGGGATTGGTTGGGCAAGGGATCATGCTTGCGGTTAAAGGAAACCGAACAAGAAAGAGCTTGATTGAGTGGGCTTTAAGTTTTATTTTAAAATTTAAGCTAATTTATATAATTATCCTAATTAATATACTAATCAACTCTAATCTGAATTTTATGATGACAAAACATATAATTAATATATATTCCCCTCTTAGGTTATTCTAATGTTCTAGACACAATGACGTAGTCTATTTTATGATCGGAAGCCATTTGGTTAGAGTCAGCGTCGAATTGGATCAATTTCGGATCAAAATTGCGTGTCACTTCAGATCATCGACATTTGTGTAGACTCATCTGAATTGAGCGTGGATAGTCTCATTTGATAGATTTCAATGTTTTGAAGCTAACGGTGAAATCAATTTTGTGAACGGAGATTGTTTAGATATCGTCACAGCTTCCTGACTCTGATATACGTGTTGGCACATTAATAGCTCAATCGCTTGATTGGTTGATTATTAGATTGTACAATATTTATATTCTAACCAAATTTGATATTCTGAATGTGATGGCAAAGTCCGTTCATCGATTAGAGGTCATTTGAGCATCTTCTCAGCCTAGACTCCGATATGCATGTCGGCACATTGACAGCTCGATCTCTTGATCGGTTGATCATTAGATTGTGCAATATTTATATTTCGATCAATTTTGATGTTCTGAATGTGATGACAAAGTGTTTTCATCGAGGTCATTTTGACAATTTTGGGTGTCATGCATTTTGAGTTTATACTATTGCATCGAGTTCATCGAATTTGACTTGTGGCTTCGACTTATGGCACATATATGAAGGTAAAAAATCTTCTTTAGTATTATGACCCCATATAAAGTTTTGCAAAATATTACACAATGTCCTTTTTTTATTCAATTTTTCTTCTTGGGTTATGTTTCATTTTTTTGGCAAGTTTTTAAAAGGAACGGTCCCTAAGTCTTGACTATTATTTCAGGTTTATCAGTGTGTTTAAGAGTTTTTTTTGGCTTATCATTGACTAAAATTCCTATTTTGATGAACAAACTACATGCTAATCTCTAACTATAATAGGGCTTCTTGTAAAGATGTAATTACGGTTTATGAATATGATTCATTTCATTTTAAGTGGAAAATGTACATGATGATAGGAACTCTATACTTTAAAGATGACATTTTATTGGTGGGTAAAAAATTTACTAGTGAAGTCAATGTTTGCATCATGTAATCAAGTTATATTTCATCGGGTTCATGCAATTGTATATTGTTACTAATGTGCTATATAAGTTTAGTGAATATAATAAATCGATAGATTGAAATTCATCTCTATGTTGAATGTATGTATATGGAGAGCTTGAAGGTAGGTATAATGTAAATAAACAAAATATATAAGAGGGTATGAAACCATGTTGTAAAATATCCACTTAAAGTTTACTAAGCCTTATCATAACCAACATCATTGCGTTTATAAGAAGAGACTCTAGTTTATGCAATGCATCTAAGGGTAAGGATATAACAAGAAATCATATGACAAAACATGAAAGGGGATAACAAATCCTAATTATGTAGTTGATGAGGAATGATAGATTTCTAATTACTCAAATAAGGATGAGTTAGAAAGTGAAGGAAATACTCCTAATCAAGATGAATATTTAAAATAAGATTGGAAGGCTTTTGGATGAATTATTCTAGAGACATAGTTAGATATGAAAAATGTACTTGGATGAGAATGATGAAGTTGATTTTAGAGGAGATTCAAAGATGGAGGAGAAAAGGCTGGAAAATAGCATTAAATGAGATTCTATATCAAGACACTAAGAACCAAATTATATTGCAAGTTGGTAATTGTATGGGAATATGAAGAATGTAAGAAAGGCATCATGAGAATATTATTTATAGGAGAGAACCTCAATAGAGGTAAAAATGACTTCAAAAGGTACACCCAAAGGTGTAACTCTCAAAGATGTAATTGGATTATCCATGCATCAATATAAAATATAATTACCATCAAAATGAAGAAGCTTAATAATACACATAGTTGCATATGGAACTAATCTAACATGAGAGGAGTTGGATAAAATGTTGGAGGAGAAAAGGAGGAAAGTTGAAGAAGCTCGGAGGAGAAGCCATGGGACGAAGAAAGAGTTGGGGAGTTATCAAACATTAGAACGGCGCAAAGAAGGAAGTATCCATGGAAGAAAACGTGTGAGGAAGAGGAGGAGGGCAAACCAGATGAAACTTTTTGGGTAAATATAAAACTCATCCTAAGATCTCGTTTGCAATAGTTCTGAAGTGATTAGGTTGTTGAAATCAATTTGAATATTAAGATTTTCTAGAGGAACAAAGATTTTTTTATTGGCTGCTATACATCAGCCTAGGTGTGGAAATGAGATGAGTTAAGTTAGAGTCATTTTTACTTGAGCTTCAGCTTGAGCTTGATTATTTAATAGATTTGAGCTCGAGCTTTATTATTTGAGTTTGAGTAAGCTCATGAGCCAAGTCATTTAATTTTTTAAGATAAAATAATTTTGATTCAGATAATTGTTTTGATAAAATGATAAAAAATAAAAAAATAGATAGAAAATGGGATATAATTTTAAAATATTTTTAATAATCTTATACTTAAAATATTAAATATTAATATATTTTAAATATAATTTATATTAATATTTATTAAATAAGTTGGCTCACAAGCTAATAAATCAAATCAGGACAAACTTGATCTTGATTTATTAGCTCATTAAATTTAGTTTACTAGCCATTTATTGAATCAAGCTCGAGCTAGTGGCTATCGGTGGAAAAAAAGGATTCATTTCCTTTTATTGGTCTATAATACTATGGAATACTGGTGTCATGTTTCAGAGAAATTATTACGTCCAGTATTCAAATGTAGTTCTATGTCTAGACTCTAATAACATTACACCACGTGACAATTACACATCATATATACACATAATAGGGACAACGTTATTAGAGTCTAGCGTAGAGCTACATCAAAACTCCATATAATGATTTCTCCGGTTTCAATCAGTCTTTACCTTCAAGGTGGCCTATGTGATCAATTTTGCTAGGAATGCAATATCCTGACAAATATGGATATTTGGTTTGGCAAAAAAAAATAGATCTGAATGTGTTTTAAAAGCATTAATTTTATTTAAATAAAATTTAATATATGAATTGAACTGTAGTGAACACTACCATGTCATGGATTTTAGGTTCACTCTGAGTTAACTTGGTGAGGAGAAAATATTACATGCGGAGTCTTGATATATCTTTTTATCAGGACTCCAGGGCTCAGTTTCTTTAATTTATATTAAAAATAATATAAAAAATTAGAATCATGTGTCCCACTTTCATTAGAGTCTCCCATGTAATATTTTCTCCTTGGTGAGGATGTTATAACTTCAAATTTTTTTCTCTTTGATTGATGTGCATGTATTGACATATGAATTATTATTTTTACATTATTATTATTAATTCATTTAGAAGATTAATTTTCAATTATGAGTTATATTATTTGATCACTTTTAAATATAAATTCAAAATGTCGAGGTACATTTTAGCATTGAAAAAAATGTGATTTAATTTAAGAATTGCTTGGTTCCATATCGGCGTGTCTATAAGATCTTATCCTCAAAATAGTTTGCCATAATTATTATGTCATGATACTTAATTTAGTCTTTATTTCTAAATTTATATTTTAAATAATTTTAACTTTATAATTATTTCACACTATATTATAAAATTTTAATGTATGAATATTGAATATTGCATGAGGATTTAGCACAAAAATAGATTATAGAAAACTTTTATAAAAGATAGTATAATTTTTATATTAAAATTTTAGAAAACAAATTCATAGAATTTGAATTAGTTGAAATTATCTATCATATAAGTAAGATTATAAAAATTTGTTTTTTCTCTTAACTTGAGAAGTTGAATTATAAAGTTGATAACACTTATTTAATCTATTGTCATGATAAATAAGTTTATACTAGATGATGGTGATGCACAATAATAATGAAGCTTATGTTAGTTCAATGTTATCGGTTAAGCAATTGCATTAAAACAAATAATTTAATGACATAAGCGAAGGAGACTAAGTAACAACGAATAAGTGATGGAGTTAATGTTGATGTTTGTCTTTGTCAAACATCAAATAAATCTTAAATTTTTTTTAACTCATCTAATTTCTTGTCAAAATTTAGACTCTTAAGTTAACTAATTTTAAAAATTTCATCATAATAAATAATTTTTATACTAAATTTATTGTAATATGATAGCTATTAAAAACATGTTCCACTTTTTTAAAGGAAAAAATTATAATATCATAATAATAATTTTATCATTGATTTGATTCCTCTTTCAACTAATAATTTGTCTCTTCAAATACATTGAATTTAAATTTATTTTAATTAATGTCATAATCTTACTAATAAGAATAATAAGAGGGCAAACTTGAGCTCTTCTTTCTTTTAATACTTCTCTCCATTTTTATCATAAGGTTCGAAGTAAAGAAAGATTGCACGTATTGTAATCTCATCAACTCTCTTCTTTCTCAGGATAGCATATGAGCTTTAGGGTTTCTCCTCTCGTTCCTTCGTCGATGGCTCCTAGCTTTCTGCTCCTTCCTCCCCTAGTTGAGGCTGGTTTTTTCCTCCCTTGGCGCTCTCAAATCCCTCCTTCCTTAGCCTCCGGCTGAAGAGCCAGAGGCTTCCTTACCCTTCTCTTCCAATTTCCCCTCATGGATTCCACGGAGCACTTCCCCTCTCTTCCTTCCTCCCCTCTAATTCACTCCTTGGTGCTCGCCCTTGGGGCCAAACTCCCTCTGAGCCAGGCAAGACACCTGTCCCCTCACTTTGCAATTGGAAGGATTTACTTTTTTTACATAATGAAACGAACAAGTCTTTCACCTCAACTACATACTGAGTGAGTCCGATGAGGTTAACTTCTCGGAAGAGGAAATTCAGGATGGACAAAAGAATGACAACTTTCTTTGGTTGGCCATGCGATCGATAGCCCCCTACTGGCTCCTTATTCTGGTCAAAAGAAGTGGTCCTTCAAAGGAAGCCTTGAACTAACTCTAGAGGGAGATTTCTTCCTCTTCAAATTTTCTTGCAAAGAAGACTTTGATCTCGTCTGGGATAATGGCTTTCAATCATATATTCCAAAAGTGGTATTTTAGCTATGGATCAAGTTGCCCAACTTCCATTTGTGTTGTTGGAATGAAGCGGTTTTCTAAAGTGGCAAGTCATTGAATTCCCTAGGTGACTCTCTCACGCGCTAAAACTAGGGTTACCTTCTCCAGAATCTGCGTTCAGGTTAACCCTTCCTCCCCCCTTCCTGATGCAGTTTCTATCAATTTGAATGGCATCAAATTTAAGCAAGACATTCTTTATGATTGGAAGCATAAACCATGTGTCAAATATGCCTCCTTTGCACATGAAGACCATTCCTGTCCTTTTAACTCCAACCAACCCTCTTCACAGGGTAGAGCGAGACTCATCGACAACCAAATGTGGCATCTCAATCCATCCCCTCTCTCCCAAGTCACCCACGGACTATTATTCAAAGCTCCGATCACTGACTCTTTGCATTCACTCCCAAAAGAGTGAATGACTCCCCTCCTCCACCATGAGCTAAACTCCCCCCAATCTCCACAGTCCCAGAAAACATTGAACATGTTGCTCAAGCCAACATGTTTGATCATCTCGACCTATCTCCTATTCATACAATATTATTACGCTATTTCTCCTTCGAGGTTTCATGCTCAAAAAGCTTAGGACCAATCCTCTAATATTCTTGGGAAGTCCTTGAACCTGGAGAAGACTAATCTGGATTCAAAGAAGTTCAAGTCTCCTGCCTCACATGCTAGTTTAGCTAAAAAGGCTCACAATAATAAGAAAGGCAAAAAACCCTAGACCTCTCATACTTCTTCATGCGATTCCCAGTAATTGGATCCTGGAACGTTCATGGTCTTTTGGCTGGTAGTAGGCTAAATGATTGCATGAGATTAGTTAGGGAATATCACCTTGATATTCTCTATCTTATTGAAACTAAACTTAATTTGGATTCTATTGAATTAAGCCCTTTCTCTCAGAAGTTCAAGCTATTTCTTTATGAAGATAACATCTCAACTTTGAGTGCCACCCGGAAGGATATGGATTAAGTGGAACTCGCTTATTTCCTTCAATCATTTGATTAGTACACCCTCAATGGTGAATTCATGATTGATAGCTTCTACCTCTTTTCTTCACTTGCATGTATGCTTTTAACAAGGCTTTGATTATTTGGATTTGTGGAATTTACTATGGGATATCTCCTAATTTATGGACGCGCCTTGGATCCTTATGGGAGATTTTAATTATGTTCTCTATAACAAATAAAAATATAGAGGTAAACACTTGATCCCCAGCAGGCTCTCTGACTTTAGAGACTATGTTCAAGACTGTGAACTTATGGATTTGACCAGCTCTAGTTTGTTTTTTACCTAATCTAATCAGTAATTGATTAATTATATTCAAACTAGGATTGATAGAGTGTTGTGCAACCTAAAGTGACGGGACCATTTTCTGACATCCTACTGTAGTTACTGCCCCTCTCTCCTCCGATCACTCATAAATCATCTCTTATCTCCAGCATAACTTCTCCCAGACCCACAGATTTATTTTTCACAACTACTGGACTACTATCCCTACTTTGTCTGCAGAGGTCCAAAAGGCGTGGAATACTTTTGTCCTAGGAGAACCTCTTTATATTTTCTCTAGAAAACTTAAACTCACTAGAGATGCTTTAAAAAGCAAAAAATGGGACTCCTCATCCCTTATCAAATCCACCAAAAATGACCAAGAGAAAGCCCTCCTTTCTCTTGAGAAGGATACTCAAAATCCCTTTCTTTTAAGAGATGTCCTTGATATCAAAGAAAGATATCAAGACTTATCAAACAAGGAAGCTCTCTGGGATAAACAGAGAGCCAAAGTCCATTAGCTCACAAATTCTCATGACCATCTCAAATTCTTGTACACTTCCATTAAGGAGAGAAAGAATATCAATATTATTAGAGAACTTCATTCTAGCGAGGGCTTGATCTCTAATCCTATTGATATTGCCTCAAAAATCTATAATTTCTACTCGGCTCTCTTCAATATGGACAGCTCCACGGCTCTTAGCATACATGAAGTCCCCGGTAATATTCTCTCCTCAGATCAATCTTCAGATCTAGCTACTGAGGTGAGCTCAAATGAAATCTGTTAGGCCCTCCAAGAAATTAATGAAAATAAATCACCTGGGCCTAATGGGTTTAAGTCCAAATTCTATTCTCACTGTTGGGATTTCATTAGCAAACAATTTCTACTGGCAGCAAATCACTTCTTTAAATGTAACAAACTTCCTAGTATGTTCAAACACATACCCTCATCCCTAAGACAAAGCACACAAGATCTTTAGCTGATTTTAGGCCTACTTATCTCTGTAATACTTTTTATAAAGTGCTTGCAAAGGTTTTGACGAATAGAATAAAAAAGGTTCTGCCTTCAATAATACATTAGGCCCAATCTGCTTTTATTCTAAAGAGGGATATTTCTGATAATATAGCCTTGGCATATGAAATATGTTGGGATTTCTCTAAGAAACACGAGAGCTTCATTGCATAATTCGACTTAAAGAAGGCTTTTGAGACTATTAACAGAAATTCAATTCTTCTCAGGCTTCAAGAAAAAGGCATTCCTTCAAAATTTGTAGGTTGGATCTCTGTCCGTATCACTGACATCTCATTCTCTAATTAAATAGTAAATTAAAAATAATTACAAATAGATAATTTAAAAATAATTTATGACATTTTTTGATTCTTAAAATAATTATTAAAATAGTTTTATTTTGAGAAATAATAATATAAATATATTAATTAATGTTTTTTTTCTATAAATAAGATTAATTAATATTAATTACAAAAACTAATTTTAACTTAGACATACTTATAAATTTTAAAGAAATCTTATTAATTTATTATAAATAGTGTTTTCATATGTAATGTATTTTTATTTCAAAATTTTAATTTCTAATGAATTAGTAAAAATTTTAAATAATTTATTTTAATTTTTCAATATTTTATTTTAAGTTAGAAAATTAAAATTATCTCTTATTTTTAATAAATTAAAACTAAAAAAATTATATATTCTTTATTAATAATTTTATTTAATAAGTTATTGTTTGATATACATATTATATAATTTTACTTATTAATAAGTTAATTTGATTATTTGTACAATATACATAATAAGTAAATTTATATAATTAATAAATATATATATATACAATAACTTATTAAATAAAATAAAAAGTAAAATGCACACTTTTATTAATATCTTAAAATATAGAAGAGAAGTTTAAATTTTTTTAAATATTTTACAAAAAATATTTTAAAAAATTTTAATAAATAAATTTCACTGATTCGTTAGAAATTTAAATTTTACAACAAAAAATAGATTGTAGAATGAAAACACCAAATAATATAAATTAATAAGATTTTTTAAAATTATTAAAAATTCCTAAGTTAAAATTAGTTTTACGATTAATAAAATTAATCTTATTTATAAATAAAATATAAACTATTATAATTATAGTACTATTTATCAATATAAAATTTTTTTAAGTAATTATTTTAAGATTCAAAAAAATATCATAAGTTAATTTTAAATTATCTATTTCAAAAAACTTACTATTTAAAATTAATATTATTTTATATATTTTCATAAAATTAAAAATGATAAATAATAATCTTACCTTATTTATATATTTTAAATATGTTGATTTAATATATTTAAAATTCTATCAAATATTATTATTAAAATTGTTAAAAGAAATAAAATTAGAAAACGTGAATAGTAATCACGTTTTCTGAAAACGTGACTACTATTCACGTTTTTGCTCCTTTTAAAATTTTTTTAAAAAAAAGCTCCTTTTGCTAAATTTTATTAATTAAAAGCTCCTTTTTAAAAATTATCCCCGTAAAAATTGACATTAATAACAAAATATTGATGCTTTAGAAAATAAATCGGAGGTGCTTAGACCCGGTACTCCAAGAGACCATGGCTCCTAAACCCCGTCATCCCCTCTACTCTTAGACTTCTATCCATCTATTAAAGAAACGAAATTGAAGCTCATCCACGTAGGTTCATCTCATCATCCTCTATAAATTCACCGCTTCCCCATATATTTCACCTCAGTAATTCGCCAAATATATTTAAACACATACATTCTCATCTCTTCTTACCCTTTGATATCCTGATATATAAATCAATCACCTTTCATTCTTCCTCAAATAATCCATCCTTGCCTTTCATCTCTCCTTCTCTCACGGATACCAAATACAATGAAGAAGCCTCGACAATTTCTACAGATCAAATGGATCATGCTCGTCATCTCGGATGAAGAGGAAGAAGAACAAAAAAGGAAAAACGGAGCTCATCTGTTTGTTATTAATGGAAGGAAACTACTTTTTTACCCACTGTCTAAAGTATTATTTGGTGAGAACTGGTGTAGATCGTTTGATATTTGAGCGAAGCAATGGCTAAGGTACTTTGGGAAAGGGAATTGGAAGAAGTTCGTGTGACAATGGTATATGTGAGCTTGGATTCAAAATGACTAAGTGGCGAGGAGGAACGAGAGTTTTTATTCTCATATATGCTTAATGCTCTGCGATCGCTATTGATCGCAACTAGAGAATTATGGACGATTCGCTTTAATAATTATATTACAAATTATTATATATTATTTAGGTTTTCTTCATCCGTGTGTTTTTATTTATTATCAAGGAACTATTTGTTCTTTGTATTTGGGTTAAATAAGATTGCATATCTTTTAGTTTTCATGTACTTGGGTTGGAATAAAATAGATGCAAAGTATATTATTATTTTTTATTTTTCAGTTATTTGAATGGCCATTCCTGTATATTTATGCACACGCTTTAAAATTCTGTTAAATATACTATGGTAGTAAAATGCATATTTTCCAAAAAATAAATATTTATTTTGTATCTCACTTAAGATCTCATTTGTTGAAGTTAGAAAATCGCCTTTAAACAAAAAAAGTAATTCGCAATTTGATTTGGTGAAATTAAAATTAACATTAACGCCATTCTCTATTAATTTTTTTTGAAATTAGCTCAAATTTTATAATTTTAATTTCATTTAATCTCGTAAAAGTGAACTTCACACAAGCTAATTAAATCTCATATATTAGGAATACAATTTCACAATCAACATCACAAAGCACTCCTTTCATACATATTAGTATCAATTAGAACCTAATTAATTATGATTACTTATCAGTTTTATTAATTTTAAAGTAATGTTAGAGCAACTAAATAAATTATAATTATTATTTAATCATCTAAGTTAAATATTATTAAAGCTAATTTAAACATTAATTAATATTGATGAATCTATTCATCTTGCAAATTTGATTTCAATTCCTTCTTAGATTTTACATTAATTTTACAATAATTAAAATTATAAATTCTTAAAATATAAAGTTAAATAGTTAACTATGATTTAATGTGTGCCTAATATTTTTTAAAATTTACACTTTAAAAATTTAATAAATTTAAATTTGTTGTGTGTTAGAACATTTAAGGTGGTAAAGAGGATGTGTTTAATATTTTAGTTTTATATGAAAATCTAACGTACATACAAGTTAAGAGAAGAGTTGTAAAAACTAATAATTTTTATGTGAAAAACTCAAAAAAGAGAGTGATCGTAGCTAAGAGATGGAGGTTGAGTGATTGTAATTGAGTACTATGATCAAGTGATGGTCAACAACTATAATCGTTATTATAGTAAAATGATGATGATCAACCATGATTGGGAGACTAGAGTTAAGCAAACGCCTTTGAGTGAGAATTGTCATTAGAGATGAGATGATGGGTAAGGGTTGAGTTGTTCAAGACTTCATAGTTCTACCATTCATCAACCTATCAAAACCAATTTGCTAAAGCTAAAGGGATTTATGCCATAACTTTTAAGGAGTCTAATTAATATCATTGCTAACTTTAAGATGAATGAGTGGATTTATTTTCTATGAGTCAATTTGTTAGTGTTGATTTTGAAAAGTAGAATTTATATTTTGAGGAAGACAAGTTGATTATGAAAGAAAAGAATTACATCATAGGTGATGCAAAATGAACCAAAGTTAGCATTTGTTGAAAGATAACATGCCATGCTTTTATGTAAAGAAATTTTTTTTATTCACTCATATAAAAAATTAGTAATTAATTCACACAAAATATTATAATTATATTTATTAATGTGGTCTTTATATCCACAATTATACATTTATTTTATTATTTGTTTCTACATAAGCTATAAACCTAAAAAAAGTTTGGTTTTTTTGTAGTAAAAGAATTGAGGCAGCCATGATTTATAAAGATGCAGTTAGAATGATCAATTTTTTGCATCATCTCTTCAGATAACTAATTCCATTCTTATTATCTAACAAACAAAAATTAATATTCATACAATTATTTTTATTTTCAATGATGCTCAATCTCTTTAAAATTATTTAAAATTATTGTTGCTTATTTTGATATCTCACTTTAATGATGAGCTTATCGCTAGAGAAAATATTCTAATTTGAGTTTGGGCACATCTATGATATATCTACCTACCATTGGCCTCATGTAGATGCGTGTGATATATTTAATAATTTCTACAATATGATTAACATATGAATATTATGTTAATATCTAACAAGTCATTTATCGTTTTGAAGCTTTTACATGATGACAAAATTTTTAAATTAGACATAATGCTAATCTTAATTAACAATTTTGGCAAAAAAAAATATTAATATAATAGGCCTATCATAAACGAGGACAGTAATTTAATTTTTTTTTTTAAAAAATATGCAATTTTTTATATTTTGCAGATCGAGTCGAGGTCAAAATTGAGCAAACTTAAAATTTTTGGAATCATAACAAAATTTTCTACAACTTTTATGTTGATCTAAATTTACGATTGCGGGCCGATACATAGCAGATTTTGAATGAAAATTGTGGAAATGAAATTTCTGAGTTGTCATTTGTGTATATCTGAGTCATAATGGTGTTGAATTTAGCAAACTTTGTATGGTTAGAATCATAATAAAATTTTATACAACTTTTATGTAGGTCAAAATTTATGATTGCGGCCCGATACGCAGCAGATTTTGCGAATGCGCGCAAAAACTGTGGTGCCTAGCTTAAAATTCAGACCAACTGTAGTATTTTGCAGAATGGAGGCATACTGTAGAATTGAGCAATTTGTATCGAATCATAACAAAATTTTCTACAACTTTCATGTTGATCAAAATTTATGATTGTCTGATCACGCAAAATTTTTAATGCGCTGAAAAGCCGCTGATGAAAGTTCGAAGAAATAATCGTATTTTATGCATATCAGAGTTAAATACTATCGGAATCAAGCAAATTTTATATCGTTAGAATTATAACAAAATTTTCTACAACTATCATGTTGGTCAAAATTTATGATTCCGGCCCGATACACAGCAGATTTTGCAAATGCGCGAAAACTGTGGCGCAGAGCTGAAAGTTCGGAGCAACAATCGTATTTTGCACGTATTGGAGTCATACGGTGTCGGAATTGAGAAAACTTTATATTTTTGGAATCATAAGAAAATTTTCTACAACTATCATGTTGGTCAAAATTTGTGATTGAGGCCCGGTGCATAGCAGATTTTGCAAAATGTACAATAATAAAATGCACAAATAACTCACGCTAAACAAACACTCTTAATGAAGTGCAATTAACAACTTTTAAGAGTCATGACATATTAACAGGTGTTGCTAGTGCATTAGTCTTATTGTTTGGAGATAATTATTCATATTGATTACATTCATATAAGAGAAGTGAATGTGTTAGTATTAGAAATGCAACCATTTTCAAATAAGGATAAGAAGCCAACTCAAACTAAGTTTACAACACAAACTATCTCTCTATTGTTACTACCAAAGGGAATATCATCACTAAAAAATATACATCAATGTACAACTTCTTCTAAATACTTAAAGCTGTATAAATAAAGAAGCACAAAAAAGATATGAATATTTATAAATTAAGGTAACCAAAATAAGAAAATAGTTCCTGATGATGCCTGCGAGACAGAATACAATAAGATAAGTATAGATACAACATAATGTAATCCTATATGGACAGAAGATAATAGTGCAAATGATTATCTCTGACGATGCCTGTGATGCATGTGGGCAAAAATTTCACCAATTCCGATGAAAAGAGTGTTTAAAGTGTCGAGTAATTTTCAAGCGATGAAATAGTATATAAGACACTACCAAGAGATTTCGCCCTCGTTTTGCGGGAACTTTAGATATGGTTCTAGATTTCCTATAGGCGCAAGCCCCTATAGTTAATTTTCCCTCAATAAGTGAGAGAAACTTTGATTAAGGCTAGTCATTTAGATCGTTTGAATGCGTAAATGTAAAGACCATATAGAGTTTTAGAATTTGATATATGAAATTCATCATTATAGCTTAAACTATGGTTGGGGGAATGATGACGGGCCCGATCTAGATCACATGGTTCTATAATCTTGGGTAGTTATGGCACCCAGTCTACTTAATCAGAGGAGGTAGTCGACCCAACCTGACAAAAGGATGCTTATCAACAACACATGGGTTACGTCATCCAAGAAATCCTTTTAGACCTGGGGTGGTGTTTGTTTATGGAGATAGGCTTAAGTCTACCTTAGTTTACAGAGGGTTATTTGCCCAATCAAGTATACCATATGATTCACAACTCAAAGGATGAGCCATTGGGAGCATACATTACTGGGATCGTAATATAATGGAGTCGAGCCAACACCATCGGACATCGAATCGCTTCATCTATGGAGCATCGCCGCCACGCAATGAGGATAATGGGCCACATCCCATCATGAAATTGATTGAGAGTGAATATAGCAAACACTTGATTTGACATTGACTCTTTGCAAAATTTTCTTAATTCACATAGAAAATAGTAAGGTTGATAGATTGAGTTTGGTTTATATTTTTAATGATTAGATTTCATTGGAGCAATTTTTATATTGACACTCAATTTGAGTTAGTCTGATTTAAAAAATTGATTAATTCAAATATGTTTAAGAGTTTTAGATCTGTCAACTCTATTTAGCTACTGAGGATTAGATCTACTATCATCTGATAGAATTAGTTTCTGAGATATTTCACTGATTTGAAACTCTTATTATAAGTTTTTAGATTTTGTTAACCCGGACCCAGTCCTAAGACTAAACCAGGAAGCAACCCGCGCAACATCCTCAGACACTTGAATTTCAGCATTCAGCATAGTGTCGGGGCCCATGCGGGTGTATAGTAATTTTAGGTAATTTTATGTTTGAATTATGAGATTGATTTTGTATTTTCATTTTTCTTATTCTAGTTTAACATGCGTAGCCTTTTTAGACATTAAAATTTGCACTTGAAATCTCTATGTCGAGCACATGCATGTTTATTTTTAGCTAATTTAATCTAATTAATGAAATTATTGATCTTGAAAATCATAATTAGATGAAATTCCTTGATTTTTTGATTGAAGAAAGCTTTATGATTTTATAGACTGATTTAGTGTCACCTTTGTCATTGTACAAAGAGTTAAGATCCGATTAAGAATGCATTTTGGAGCGTGTTCAAAGGATAATTTAATATTATTTTAAGAAGAAGATTTATTCCTAAAAGTAGTTCTCATTTTGTATTCTTTCTCAAATTTATTTTCACCATCTTTTATTCAAATTTGATTTTCCTCTTTTGTTCAAATTTGATTTCCTCTCTTTTTTTCAAATTTGATTTTCCCCTTTTGTTTAAATTTGAATTTCCTCCTTTATTCAAATTTGATTTTCCCACTCTTTGGTTTAAATTTAATTTTCCCTTTTGTTTAAATTTGATTTTCCCTCTTTATTTAAATTTAATTTTCCCCTTTATTTAAATTTGATTTTCCCTCTTATACTTCTTCTATTTTCTATAACAATAAAGGGAGTTGATATTCTATTCCATTTACTTGAAAGGTTAGAGTTAGGGTATTTGAGGGAGTGGTTAGGAACTTTAGTGGGCTTCAATCCCACTGAAATTTTGTATCATTTCACCCTTTTTTTAAATTTTATTTTTTTTTATACTGGATATCATTCTACTTTCCCTCTTTTTTTTTTTTTTTGTTAAAAGTTTTAATTTCGAGCCTCGATCATCCCCATTTGTGGGCTGGGGTGTTTTAGCTACTCTAGTTTGAATGAGTGGTCTTATGACTCACAAATGATTTATCTCGCTGCTCACTGAGCATGAGGTCTTTAAACCTAAAAGAGGACATACGATGCAATATATATTCATTCTCTCTTTTTTTTCTAAGTCTAGAAATTAGAAAAAAATTTTGTGATTTCATCTGTGGGGAGACATCTAACAAGTGGTACTTTACGACATGAGTATAAAAGTCGGGTCTGAACACCACACCCATTTTTTCATCTCGCTACAAGACAAGGGTCTTCAAACGAAAGAAACACAAGCATGTATATATATTCACATTCACAAATCTCACATATTCTGATGCATTTTTTTGGTGACGCTAAAAGAAACGGGTTATGTGATGAGATTTGTAAGGAGTGTGACGAAAATCAAAAGAAGATCATTTCATGATGTTCTTCCCGATTTGCACGCGAGAAACGGGATGGCTAAAGCGAGGGGTGTGATGCCAAAAATCGAAGGAAGAATTCACCTACTGACAATGTTCTTCCTTGATTTGCGGTGCAGCGGAAATGGGATGGCTAAAGTGAGGGGTGCGATGCCAAAAATTGAAAGAAGAATTCTCTCACTGACGATGTTCTTCCCGATTTACGGCACAGTGGAAATGTGATAGCTAAAGTGAGGGTGGGGACTAAAATCGAAGGAAGAATTTCACGATGATGTTCTTCCCGATTTGCAACAATGAAATGGGACTAAAGCAAGGTGTGACAAAAAAATTGAAGAAAGAATTTGTTTGTTGATGATGTTCTTCCGAGAGATACAGGCGGACGGCAAAGAGGTGCAACACCAAAAATTAAAAGGAGAATTTGCCTGCTGATGATGTTCTTCCCCGATCTGCGACATCATTAAAATGATGAAATTTGAGTTGGTTGCGAAATAATGGAAGGATTGAGAACGGGCTATGTTTCTGGATGGATGGAAAAGCCTAACAAAGGACATGTTTGAAGGGTGACGAAATGCAAATTAGGTTGGTGTTAAGGCTAATGGGTTGATGGGTCGCGATCTTTAGCCATGTTTTAAAGGAGAAGGAGCCTGAGAGGATTTTAATTGTCGATTTTTTCCTTGAAATACTGGATGGCGTTTTGATTAAAATCTACGGCATACAATTTGAATGAGGATCAATGGTCGGATTGAGCGAATTTTATACTGATTTCTGAGGATTTCGCCGGGATGTGATCCTGGGAAATTCGGGGGATGTTTAGCGTACACGCTGACCACGAAAGGGGATCAGGGCAAGGGTCGGAGACATGATCACGCAAAAGCGAACCGCATGGCATGGTCGATTTTTGTCCGGCCGAGCAAGTCATGGTGTGAAGATCATGCGTCATCCTGTCGGATGTGCTCTTATGATCTTGGTGGGTCTTGGCACAGGACAAGGCTTTCAGAGCTGGTTGAGGCGAAATTACGATCCCGACGACATGGTTTTAATGCAATGGAAGAAAATGGTGGAAATCGAGAGAAAATTTTAAAAAGGTAAGAATTAATTTTCTTGGACGCGAGAGGGAATGAGAGAGAGAGAGAGAGAGAGAGAGAGAGAGAGAGTAGTGGGGGAGAATAATGAGGAAAGTTGCCATAAATGGAATGAAAAAAGGGGGGAGTGGTTATTTTTTTTTAAAATTTTTTTCTTTTTTTATTTTTTTTTAAATAAATTGAAAATGGGCGGAATAGTTGAGCATGGGGATAATTTAGGAAATTTTTATTTTGAATTTATTAAATATTTTAATGTGAATTTTAAGCCAATAAATGCATATAGTCAATATATATATCGATTTAGGATAATTTCATTGTTCTAACGAATGATCGAGTTAATGACGAGCCATTTGTTCAAGTCGCTAAATGATCAACAAAATATATGTCACCGCTTTCGATCGATCGATTTTCATGCAGACTCATCTGAATCGAGTGCTAATGGTCTCATTTGATAAATTATGATGTTTCGAAGCCAACAACGTGATCAATTTCATGAACGGAGGTCATTTGATTCTCGTCGGTGCCTCCTAACCTCGATATGCGTGCATGCACATTGATGACTAGAGCGCTTGATCAATTTATCATTAAGTTATGCTATATTTATATCCTGACCAATTTTGATATTTTGAACGTGATGGGAAAGTTCGTTTGTCGATCGGAGGTCATTTGAGTTGATTTTGATGATGCCTTGCGCATTTCAATCTCAATTTTCATGTTGTCACTTCAAATCACTCGACATTTGCACAGACTCGTCTGAATTGTGCATGGACAGTATCATTTGATAAATCTCGATATTTTGAAGCTATAGGCATGATCAATTTCATGAATGGATCGCTATCATGGTATACCCACTAACCGACATGCATGTCTATGATAGGGCGCTTAATTTATTGATCGTTAGATTTTGCAATATTTATATTATGATCTGATGTTAACACATGCGAAATCCCATTGATCTGAGAGCTCACCATTTTGGTGATGTCTAGTGCACTTGAAGCCAGTTGCCACTTCTCAAGTCCTTCAATTTGACTTGTGGGCTTGACTCACTTATGACATATGTGGAGGTCAAAAATGCAAAAATGTGATTTGTGCATGGAGTGAGTCATGTTTGTTGAAAACTGGTTGACCTTTTGGGCTTTCTACTCCGCCCCATCTTTCTTCTCTTTTCTTCCAGCTTTTTTTATCATTTCTTGAAAACTAGTGGACATACTTGATTACACTGTTATATAAATTTTTTATGTAACATTTCATCGCTGAGAATGTTCACGAGGAGATCCGATGATCGTCACTGAGCTGAGGAGGTTATCCGTCGAGATTGATGATATGATCCTCGCAGAGATGCCGATATCGAGATGATTGGACAATCGACATGCTACGAGGATGTGATCTTATCGAGGCTTCTTTGCGCTCTTCCCTACTCCCCGATTGTCTTGATTCTTTTATTTGAATCGCCAACCTGGGTAACTACCCTTAAGCTGAAGTGCGGTGACTACAATCCTCTAGATGGAAAAGTAGCCCAAGTTAGTTTTGGATATTGTGATGTCTTACAACCTCTGACAAAGATCGCCAACCCAGACAATCTACTGATCGCTACGCCGCTCACTAGACCTACTTCAAAATTTCTCAATTGGTTGGATTCCTACTCTTCCTTCTGGATGTCTCATGGGCTAGGTATCTTCTATAGGCTCATAAGGATACTTTCTAAAGTCGATTTATGAGGAGATATGCATCTTTATTTGACTTTATGCCTTGGGCTGGAGTAGTAGTTGGATGATAGTAGTAATTTGTTGGATGGGCTGAGGAGTTGACTACACTTTGGAGCACCGTGTCTCTTCATGTATTTAGTTATAACTACGAGGAGTGTGTTCCACCTGATGGAGAGTTATTTCATAGGCAGCCTTCTGATAATTATGATCGACAGGTAGGCTAGCGCCTTCGCCTATTGATCTCCTAGACCATTATCACTGACTTCAGTCTCAAGGCATTCTATGCATCATGAGCCACACTACTTTGAGTACATGGATCGAGCTTCTTGCAAGATTATGCTCTGATGAGATGAAGACCGCATGACCCTTTTTGATTGGGTGTACTTGGATAGTTGTTTATCCAAGAGATCATGAGCCTACTTTACCGCCAGGGTGACTTCTCCAAAGACTACCGATTGAGTGAGATCCTTAGCCAATTTATAGTGACATGGTTTCTACATTTTGTGCTCCCCATTACAGGGCTCGCCTAGCGCTTGTTAGCCGAAAAATCTGAGGTGAGGGTTTCTCTTGCCCTAAGGGTATTGGCCAAGCTTTATAGAATATTGGGGGTAATTTCTACGATTCCCTAGAGTTGCGTTATATTATTCTACCTTGGCAGTACTTATATGCTTGGGTCGATCTCCAGCATAGCTTCTTGTTTGCTTGGTATCCAACATTCTTTTAGAGCTGGTATCCTATAGTCATGGAAGATATCGAGCATCCTCTACTTTGAGATGGAGAGATTCACATGTTTTTTTTGCTCCCCATTTGGTCGAGATCAATTTTTTGTTAGTTCACCAACGATATACGCCTTAGACTGCTAAGATTGATCTTATTGACAACCTTGATGAGAATGATGATATTCCTTGCTTCATGGTCATTTTTAACGAGAGTCAATCTTTAGATAAGCTGATAGTTATGTTATGGTTTGGGTAGTCCATTATAGAGGGTGAACCGTTACGATAATTTGGTTTCTTCCAGCTTTGACCGCTGATGGCAGCCACTCATCTAGTGTAGGATTTTAGAAGATGTGATGATCCCTCTTGAGAATGTTGCTTTGTTGCCTTAGATTTGGCTACACTTGGGCTTGATCTGCTCATTTTCTATTTCTTCTCCACATGGTCGCATTGTGGATTAGTATACTTACCTTATGATGTTGTCTTTGGCCCTTTCCTGAAGCTTGGAGATAGAACACAAGATGAGGTCCTTGGGCATTTCAGATCAAGGATCCACCATCGCCATTAGTAGGAGATTATCAGAGGTATAATAATCTATTTTCCTCTCTTTCAATACTTTCGTCTTTTTTCAAAATATGTTTATTGCATCTGATACTCTAATCCGATTCGATTGATGCACCGGACTGTTGGGGTTGAGGATACCATTGTGGTAGAGTTAGAGCTAGATTCCGCTCTAGCTACATTGATGTTTCTTCAGGCCATAAACATATGTAGCCAACCCCTGAGCTGGGTAATTTCAGATTATTCCATGGGTTTGCCTACAGACCATTTATGACTTATGAAGTGCCGTGTCGCAACACCGGAGATGTAATTGAGGATTTTGAGTTGGGTCCGCATCCACCTTCGATACTACTACACTTGATTTATTATCCCTTCCATGAGCAACTTTCTGAAGCGACTCAGTGATACTCGAGATAAGACCTCGTGCTAGCAAGTTTCTATTGACAGACATAGCTCCTAGAGTTTATCGATAGTGAGGGTCCCCGAGGATCATATCGCTATGATACTGGGCTTCATCATGTTCGCATTTTCTCCCTCTCTTTATTTTTTTTTATTTTATTAAGCACTTCTTTACATCTGCATGTTGATTGTTTGCATTTCTTCTCTAATGCATGTGGTTATGAGTCGAGATCTATCATCGACATCCCATCCAATCCATGTGATAGAGCATGCAGATCTGAATTTTGGTGTTTTTGAGGGATGTGGTTTCTTGATTGACTCACCAAAGTCACTAGACAACTTTACGCCTTAGGTAACACTACTTTGCACTTTAGCTTATCTCAGGAATAGATCTCTATATCAAGAACATGAAACTTAACAATGATAATTATAGATATATTCAGGATTTCGGCGTAACACTCGATGTCCACCTGAATCAGAATATATTTGAGGATCTTGTCTTATGGAACGATGTTAACTAAATAGACTTAATATAAACTAAAAATGCCCCGTCTTGTGGGGAATTTTAAAGTATATTTAGGAGAATTTTTAAGATGAAAATATACAAATACATCCATATTTGAATTGATGTACTCTAAAGGAGATTTCAACATACAACATTGATTTTATCTGTATATGAAAATCTAAAAATGCCCCCTGTGTAATAGGAGAATTTTCACGAAAAAGTTCTTCATATGGAGTATGTTTATTTAGGGATCTCGGCATGAAGCACAATGTCAACCTAAATAGATATGCTAAAAAAATACCTCTTTTCTGGGGAATTACCGAGAATGTGGTCAAGTATAGTACTTTTTCAAGTAATGACATTGATTGGCATTGGCCTTTCACCCTTTAGGTTGATGAGTTGGTATTCCCCTCCTTGATACACCTTTTCAATGACAAAAGGGCCTTCCCAGTTAGGCTCAAATTTGCCTCCAAATTTTTGATTAGAATAATTGGTCTTCTCAACACCATGACCAATTCTCCTTTTTGAAATGTTCGAGACCGCATTGTATGGTCAAAAGTTCTAGACATCTTTGCTCGATAGACTTCCAAATTTTGATGAGCTTGTAATCTAACTTCATCAAGCACAGTTCCTCCATTCTCGAGAGCATTTTGATCTTCGCTAGATTGTTTAGATGGCTACTAAGTGAAGGCAACTCAACTTCAAGCGAAGAACTTCAGCCCAAATACCAATGAATAGGGAGTGGCTTTAGTCAGCATCTTGTAGGTAGTTCGATACGCCCATAGAGCCTCTACTAGCTTGGTATGTCATTCTCTTTTTATTTTAGTGAGAATCTTCTTGAGCAATTTGACTAATGTTTTATTGAAGGCCTCCATCAAACCATTTGCTCTTGGATTATATATTGAAGAATATCGCCAATCAATTTTGTGTCGATTGAATAATCTATAAATCTTTGCACTTTTAAAGGCTGTGTCATTATCAGAAATTATTCTACGTGGCACTCCAAATCTGTAGACTACATTATACGTGAAGAAGTTGATCACCGGACTTCTTTAAATGGAAAATTTCACTTAGAGAAATAATCAGTCGCTGCTAGGATGAAGTGATGTCCAGTTGATGATGGTGGATCGATTGGTCCAATTATATATGTACCCCAACATTCAAATATCCAGGATGCTATTATCAGGTGTGATGGATTTGGAGGTTAATGGATGAGATTCCCATGTACTTAACATTCATGACACTTCTTAGCATGATTAATACAGTCTCTCACCATAGATGGCCAATAATAACCCATCCTTTTGATCTTTACTATCATCTTGGGACCTAACTGATGTGCACCACAAAGTCCTTCATGAACTTCAACCATCACTTTGCTAGCTTCATCTACACCTAGGCATCGTAGTCGCATTTGTTCAAAAGATCTACTATATAAAGTGTTGTTGATAAAAGCATAGTGTAGCATTCTCTTGTTAATTTGAGCTCCTAGTGATTTATTACTTGGTAATTTGTCTTCTTTAAAGTAGTTGATGAAGGGTTGCCTCCAATCATGTGACTCTTCAACAACATAGGCTTCACTACTTTTCTGAAGCAATGTCATTCTTAGCTCTTCTTGGTACAACTTCTTATTGGTTTTGGGGAGTATAAGGAGCAACTTGAGTCGCATCCTACTGGGTCAAATTTGGTAACCCCTCTACCTGCGGGGATTGATACTTTATCAGTCCTAGAACTCATCGAGTAAATATGGCAATCATGACATAATCACCATTCATACTTGCCATTTCCTTAGCTAGTTTTGCTAGGCAATCAGCTTTGCTATTCTCGGATCAAGAGATTCGAGTTAGTGTGATATTTGGTATCTGCTTCATAAGCTCAAGAACTCGCTTATGATAGAAAGCTAACTCAAGCTTTTTAATTCTATAGATGCCAAGTACTTGATTTATAATAAGCTGAGAATCACCAAAAATATGCAAGTTCTGAATGCCTATGAAAATAGCTTCTTCCAGACCTACCACTAATGCTTCATATTTAGCTTTATTATTAGTTCTTGGCTTGGTCAATCCATATGATCATCTTATTATCCCTCCTTCTAGTGTTATGAAGATGATGCCTAATCCTGCTCTTGCTCTTCGAAAGTTTAGAGATTGGACTTGTTTGATCTATGAGGCTCCATCGAAGTACATTTCCGAAATTTGTAATTTTTCTCTTTCATGAATGAGCATAATTTGCTCATCAGGTAAATCGTCATTAAGAGAAGAGTCTGCAGGGACAGGGTGTGCAACCAAAAAATCTTTTAAGACTAATCCCTTCACTGCTTTCTGTGGAACGTATGTGATATCAAATTGCAAAAGTAATACTGCCCATCTTGCTAAGTGAACTGTCAACACTAGTCTTATCATCAAGTACTTCACCGGATCGATCCTTAAGATGAGTCTAATCTTGTGAGATAATATATAATGACGAAGCTTTTAGACTATAAAGATCAATGCTAAACAGTACTTCTCTATCAAAGAGTATCTCATCTCTGCTCCAATCAGCCTCCGACTGATATAATAAATAACATTATATTTTGCCTTCTTCATTGTGTTATGCCAATAATGCACCAAGGGACTCTTCTAATGTAGCTGTGTATAGAATGAGAGGCTTCCTAGGAATAGGCACTGCTAAGATTGGTGGATTTAATAGGTAGCTTTTAATGCTATTGAAGGCTTCTTGGCACTCCTTGTCCCATTTGAATGGAGCATCCTTCTTCATTAACCTTGCAAACGATTGACAGCATCCTGATAAGTTTGATATAAATTGACAGATGAATGTGAGTTGTCCTTGTAAAGAACAGAGCTGACGCAAACTCTTCGGGGGAGGCATCTCCATGATTATCTTAATTTTAGTAGAATCAATTTCAATATCTCTGTGATGTACAATGTACCCCAAGTATTTTCTAGAGGATACCTCGAATGCACATTTTAGAGGATTCATTTTGAGATCAAATTTTCTGATTCTCTCTAGTACGATTCTCAAGTCTTCAAAGTGATTTTCACAGTTTAAGCTCTTCACCACCAAATCGTCGACATAACATTCCACCTTTTGATGAATCAACTCATCAAAAATATGTGTCATGGCTCTTTGGTATGTAGCTCTAGCATTTTTCAAGCCAGGCATGATTGTGTAGCAATAGATGCTAATAGGTGTTCTGAACAATGTATGCTTTTCATCTTCAGGTGCCATTTTGATTTGGTTGTATTTTGATGATTCGTCCATGAATGAGAATATGTCATAGTTGGAAGTGCTGTCCACTAATAGTTCTGATATTGGAAGCAGAAAGTCATCTTTTGGGCACGCCTTATTTAGGTCCCGAAAGTCAATGCAAAGATGGATTTGACCATTTTTCTTTCTAACTAGGACAATGTTGGCTATCCAATCTGCATACTTCTCCTCTCGGATGAAGTCTGCTTCGATTAGCTTCTTAGTTTCTACAATTATCTGTTCTTCAATCTCCAATCTCATTCACCTAGGAGCTTGCTTAACAAGCATTGCATCTGGTTTTATGAACTGCTACATCATAAGCCTGGCATTTTAGAATATGTCCAAGCAAAGCAATCTCAATTCATAAAGTAGCATTTTAGCTCTTCAACTTTCTCATCGCGTAAAATGAAAGTTGGATGGGATCATCCTCAGACTCTATGTTGACTTCTTTAAGTTCATCCATAGTAGCTATTTGTCTGCCATCTTCAAGTTCTTTAGGTGCGGGCTTGGCTTCTACTTCTTCATCATTTTTAAGAAGAATTTCATGGTAATCATCTTCTTCATCACTATGAGTTTCTACCTCAGCTTCTATTATATTATAACAAGCTCTATCTTGATGAGATTTGTAGATGAACCCTAGACCTTTAGTGATAAACATATCACTTCTTTGTGATGCTTGAGGACTTCTTTGGCTCCACATCTTGTTAAAGATTTGAGTCCTATATTTAGTAGTTCCAATATGAACTCCAAGCTTATGCATCATTCTTCGCAATTTCTGTGGATAGTATATTGGTATTCTTGTTGGCACTACCTCATCATAATTTTCATGTTGAGTTGTTCAAAATCTTGAGTCGAGACTCTGATTTATAAAATAGAGTTCCTGTTCTGCCACTCTCACTCAACAATGGCACATAGAATGTTATCAATTCTTCAATATTGTGAACCTCCAATGGAGTGATTTCTTTGAAGCACTTTGAGGGATGGGTATAATTTTGAGTGAGTCATCTGACTCTGCCAAGTGAGCTATCCTCCTTGATGTAGCCATCTGAATTCTATTTCATAAGTAGATTCAAAATCATAAAATCAATCACTTATTTCATACTCTACTTTTCTTGAGAGCTTATAAGTTCCCTTAGTTTGATAGAATATCTTCTTCTTCTTGTGTCACTTCCCAAATGAGGAACTGATTTTCTTGACTTATGTACGTAATCAAGTGCTTTAGGAGAGTCGATTGCCTTCTTTCTTCCTCCTTGCTTCTCGCTCTTTCATTTTGTGAAATTACTCTTTAGTTCTCAAGTGATGCTACCGCTTCAAGAGGCTTTGTTGGTTTGGCTCTTTGAGGATGAAGTACTTTGCATCTTCATAGATTTTGCTTCATTGAGAGAATGGTTGTATGTTACCGAATTGAATTCTTTTCCATCTTCGATACTTCATACATTGATGCATAGTTGATGGGACCATGCCATACTCATGCGCCCACTTGACCCAAGAGAGCTCTAAATGATGTATCGATCGATTACATGAAACTTGGCTATAATATAAATCCTTGAATTTGAGCTAGAGAATAAAAGAACCAAGAGTTTTCTGCCCTTTTTCATTGAATCCATGAACCATCAATTTATCTCTCTCAAGATGTTGGATATCGAGTGATAATCCTCTCAATATCTTTAGACTCATGAGATTGATAGAAGAACCTGGATCAATCAATATTCGACTGATCGAGATGCCATTACTCTATGTAGTGACATATAGAGGACGGTTGTGATCTTCATTCCCAACATAAGATCCTCTTCAGAAAATGTGATTACTGGGAGATCTTGAGTTTGCAATGCTTCGGTCATGCATTTCTTAGCAAAGTAAGCTTCATAACTCTCTGGATCTTTGAGAGCTTGTATCAAAGTTTCTCAGAGGTATTTTGACATCAAGAGAGCCTCATACACACTCAATTGTGCAGGGATCTTTCTTAGATGTGATTGAATATTATAATCTATCTTCTCGCTTGATTTAGGTTTTGTCCTAAGATTTCTAGGAATGATATCCTCATTGACTTTAATTTGTTTGCCTTTATCTTCATTTGTGTTTCCCTTCTTTGATGAAGGTAGTAAGATTTTACCACTTCTCAACTGAACTTGAATAACTTTATCGTGCTCAGATTCTTCTGAAGAGGTAGTTTCTTCAAATTTCCTTCTTATTCTGGAAGATTGGCCAAAAGGGTTAGACTCATTTTTCAACATCATATGCTTCATACTCAATGATATCGATGAGTCTGACTCTTTTCCATCAGGAAAACATTGATCTTCATTTGAACTGTTATTGTCTTATTGAGTCATTAAACACAATTCGCACACTAGCTCCTCGCTCTTCTGATAAATGAGTAATTGATGTTGAAGAATATCCGACATCACGTAGATGATCTCATCGTGTCTCTGGATAAGAATCACCATTATTTTCTTTCATCCGACTCAAAGAATGCAAGTTTAGGCATGAAGTCGTAGTTTGGTCTTACCCTTGATATCAGGGTGATACTCCTTTAGATTGTTAATGGAATGGTAGTTCTCTTGATCTTCTTTTCTTAGTTCTTTCCAACTTTATGATTTATTTGACGCTTCATGCCGGACTAAGTAGCCTTATCAAAATGCCATTGAGAAGCTCAAATACTTGGTTTTGGTATCTCTCTTAAGTCCAATATAGGTTCAAACAGTGATTTTCACTTGACACTAAGGATGTCTTTTAGCTACTTCAGCATTTTCACGCTCTTTTAGAGACTACTGTTTATCATTCTTCGCTGATTTCTCCTTCTATTATTTGTCTTGGATGATAAGAGGATGTAATCATCCTAGTAGACTCTCTTTTAGGGTTGACTAGAACACTGTCGGATAGTGTAAATTCATCTCATTGATATTTCCTTTCTTTCCAATCTTTGAAGACATAACAATCTTCAATAGGATGACTAATCATTCGATGATAAGGACAGTAATTTGAATTACTGACTTGATCAACTTCTTCTGGCCTTTTGATTTCTGGTAACTATAAACTAACTTTGATTGCTTGCCAAAACAATTTAGCCACACTATCCCTTCTAAAAGAATATTCTTTATTCATCTTTTCCTTAAGAGATGGTTGCATTCGCTCATCATCTCTTGTTGCCTATTTTGGATGTTCCCCACCACTTGGAAAAGTTTGAGGTTTGTCATTACCTCTTAATCTTAATTTTGGCTATGGATTAGAATAAACAAGCTTTTTACCCTTATCATCATTGTACACTCGTTGTTTTCCTTTATCCACATTGTATATTACCCATTTTCACCATTTGAGCTATAAGAAGCAGCGTGAGTTTCATTTCTTCTTGAGTCCAGAAGGTTTGTTTCTCTATATAGACTTAGACTTAGGCGATTCAACTTTTGAATTTAGCCATCAAAGTCTGGATGTTGTAATCGATGACATGCATAAAAATGGTGCCATCTTATCATCCATATTGCCCATTTTCAATTGGATTGCATGTTCTTCTTCCAATTATTGCTCGCACTTCATGCTTAGGTTGCGTCAACGACTTATGAATTTCATCATTGACTCATCTTTCCTTCTTTTCAACAAGGTAAGGTGAACAATTGTGATTTTCTTGGTTGCACTGGTGAACCTTTTCATAAATATGGTCTCCAATTCAGCAAATATTTTAACTGAATCATTTGGCAATTCTGCAAACAATTTGAAAGAGGCTAAGGTCAAGTTACTAACAAATTGATGGAAAAGCAGATTCCTCTCACCACAAGTAGCCTTAAAAATGTTACTTTGGATTACCAAGCCCCGAGTATAGAATTTTGGCCGAGTAACCTTTCTGCACGACCATCATATTGGTGGGGTTTACCACTCCTTTTCACCGAGGCTACCTACCTTTATCTTTTCATTGATTATTATTTCTAACTAAGCCTATTACAGTTCAGGTGCGATTTTGAATTGTCGACTGGAGAGGTGTTTGGTTAACTTCATCTCTTGCTTCATGCGTAGTATGTACTGTAAGAGCTTGAGGTACCACAGTGACTAGTGGTCCATAAGTTATATGATTAGTTGCCTATTGATTAGCAAATAAAATAGGTGCTACACTTGATGTGATATTCTTCTGCAATAGCTATATCATGATGTTTATTTATACCATCATATCATTTATCTTGGTACCAATCTCTTTTGTCTTTGGTCTCCATTTGACGTGATTTCTCTTCTGCTCTCTAGCTACATGGTCAATCAAGATAGTTCTTATCTTCTTCTCTTATCCCGCTCCTTACTCATTTTGGGGAGAACTTGACCCTTCTCCTTGTGTATTTGTAGAGATTGTTGTTGTTATACGACATATCCGATTATGTAAGTCATCATTTCTTGTTCAACCATATAAACTTCAACACCCATGATCTCTTTCTCATTTTGGTCTTCTTCTTCTTCATCTTCTTGAAGATTGAAGATCCATCCTATTTGCTTCTTCATCTTCAGTATATATCGATGTCACACCCCTTCTATTACTCAAAGTTTTATTATGGGGCCTTGGCCTCCATATTTGCTTACCCTTTCACCGGGACCTTTCGACAGTAGATTCTTGGGCATGAGGTCCAAGTGTCATGCTCCGATACTCACCATGCAAAGTTGACAGTGGGCCGAAAAGAGATGGCAATTTTTTGGTGGAGCTTCGATTTTCCATCACCATGCCTAAATCTTCTTTTCATTAGACCTTTATTCTTAGCTACTTTGAGAACTTTATATATCCTGGTAGATAGTGTTTCAGGCTATCACCTCTGTGGTGGTAGAGCTTGATGTGGTTGGTTCTAGGACTATTATAGGCTATATCCTCTTACCCACTTTAGATTGTCAAAGTTATTACAGTAGGAATACTCGCTGGCGGATTGCTTGTTCATGGTTGTTCAAAGGGGATTTACCGAGCTCTACCAACATTTCTACTTCTTCTCGTCTTAATTTGCTTCCCATGAGAAAGCTTCATGATCATGCTTTCACGTAAAAGGTTCAAGAGGCACAACAATGCACCTAAGAATTAAAGACACGCTTATCCCTTGACAATTTTTTTTGTCATGGAGCTTCAGACTTAACCTCTTGAAACGAAGTTCTGTTGGGAGAACACCTTGACGTAGTTGGGCTTACATACATGGCTAGTAGGAGTTTGAGGCCTTCCAAAGATGTCCTACGAATGTACCAATGGTGGATACTGTGAGTCACGATAAATTTAAAAAGCAAATTGGATGATAGCCCCGACATTTCCAATGTTGATGACGGCTTTGGCTAGGTAGATGTTCGCACCATGACCTAGTTGAACGGTAAAAGGAGTGCTTTGTAGATCCATTTCTACAAAAGTGAAAGATGGGGATTAGTAATTAGCAATTATTATTTCACCCCATACTTTCAAGGTGTAGAGGTACTACATAACCAATAATGGTGTAATAAGGATACACTCTATGGAATGATTCATTCTAATAAAGGTTCATAATGAATTTATTACACACTTAAATCATCATTTTTGTTTTGAATTTCCAAAAAAAAAAATTATTACTACTATAGCACATATATGACTAGCCAAAGATGGAGAGAGAAACACATCCCCAGGGGAGTTGCCAGAAATCTGTGGGCTCCAAAAATTTTGCCACCGATCTCTTGGATGAAAAGAGTGTTTAAAGTGTTGGTGTAATTTTCAGAAGGCAAATGGAATAGTAGATAAGACACTACCTAGAGATTTCACCCTCATTTTGTGAGGACTTTAGATCTAGTTCCAGATTTCCTATAGGTGTAAGCCCCTATAGTTAATTACCCCACCCAATAAGTGAGAGAGAACTTTCATATTAGATCATTTAGATGTGCGTGTGTAGTAGAGTGAATTTATATGAAATTCATCATTATAGCTTAAATCATTGTTGGGAATGATGACGCGTCGATCTAGATCCCATGGTCATCCCGCTATGGTCCCTAGTCTACTTAGTCAAAGATAGTACCTAACGAGAAGGATCCTTATCACAGACATGGATCCAAAAAAATTCTTATAGACACGGGTGGTGTTTGTCTAAGGAGACAGCTTAAGTCTACCTGGATCAAGTATACTATGATTCACAACTCAAACGACAATTGGGGAGACTACCGTGATCATAATATAATGGATTGACCGGCCAAACAACCCGATCGAGGACTTTGGTGTAATCGCTTCATTTGTGGAGACCAAGTCATGTTAGAAGACACGGGCCATGTCCTTACTAGCGTGAGATTGATTAGGAGTGAATATAACAGAACACTTGATTTGACATTGGCTCCTTTGTGAGCTAGAGTTTTCTTAATTTATCGCTCCCAATAAATAATTGTGGAAGGTGGATAGATTGAGTTTGATTTAAGTTTTTAATGATTAGATTTCATTGGAGCAATTTTTAGATTGATACTCAATTTGAGTTAATCTGATTTGAAAAATTAATTAATTCAAATATCTTTAAGAGCTTTAGATCCTCTCTGCTTAGCTAATAGGATTAGATCTCCATCGATAGAATCAGTTTCTCGATATTTCACTAATTTGAAACTCTTATTATAGGTTTTTAGGTTTTGTTAACCCGGACCTAGTCCTAAGACTAAACGAAGCAACCCATAACATCCTCAGACACTTGAATTTCAAAGATTCATCATAAGGGGCTGTATATAGTAATTTTAAGGTAATTTTAAGTTTGAATTATGAGATTGATTTTGTATTTTATTTTTTTATTCCAGCTTTAACTACGTTTTTTAGACATTAAAATTTTCACTAAAAATCTTTATGTCCGAGCACATGCAGGTGTTTATATCTTAGCCAATTTCAACTAATTAATAAAATTATTGATCTTAAAAATCATGATTAGGAATTCCTTGATTTTTTTGATTGAAGAAAGCTTTCGATTTTTTATAGAACTGATTTCTAACCTGTACAAAGAGTTGGTGATTGAAGAAGAAGGCATTTTGGAGCTATGTGTTCAAAGGATAATTTAATTTGTTATTTTAAGAAGAAGATTTATTCCTAAAATTAGTTCTCATTTTACCATTCTTTTAGTCAAATTTGTTTTCATCCTCTTTTATTCAAATTTGATTTCCCCCTCTTTTGTTCAAATTTGATTTCCCCATCTTTTCTTTTCAAATTTGATTTTCCCCCCTCTTTTGTTTAAATTTGATTTTCCCCCTCTTTTGTTTAAATTTGATTTCCCCCACTTTTTGTTTAAATTCAATTTTCCCCGTCTTTATACTTCTTTCAATTTCTATAAATAAGGCTAAGGGGAGTTGCCTATTCTATTCCATTTACTTGAAAGGTTAGAGGGGTATTTGAAAGGGAGCGGTTAGGAACTTTAGTGGGCTTTCAATCCTACTTCGATAAATTTTGTAAGTAATTTTTACCATTCTTTTTATTTTATTTTTCTTTTATACATGCCTCATGTCATTCATTCTCTTTTTTTTTTTTTAGTTAAAGGTTTGACACAATTTTGACAATTCCTCGTCAGGTAGGGGGGGTATTTTGCTTACTGCTTGATGCCACGAGTGGTGTTGTGACACCACGCCTTTTCATCTCGTCACACTCACGAGAACAGATGTCTTTAAACTTGAAAGAGGACATACAATGCAATATATATTCATTCTCCCTTTTTTTTCTAAGTCTAGAAATTAGATAAAATTTTGGCAGCATTTTGTCTAGAGGGAGCGACATCTAACAAGTGGTGGCTTACTCGGTATGCTCTGAAGTAAGTGGTGTCTGACACACACCTATTTTTTTCATCTCGTCAGTACAACAAGGTCTTCAAACCTGCAAAGAAACACAAGCATGTATATATATTCACATTCATAAATCCCACATATTTAGATGCATTTTTTGACGCACAACACTGCAAAAGAAAGCGGGTTAAGGTATGAGTGAATATAAAAATCAAAAGAAGAATTTGCTTCCTAACGAAGTTCTTCCCCGATTTATGGCGCAATAGAAATAAGATGGCTTAAGAGAGGGGCTGCCAAAATTGAAGGAAGAAGCCACGATGATTTTCTTCCCGATTTGTAGTGCAGGGAATGAGACGCTAAAGTAGGGTGCGATGCAAATCGAAGGAAAAATTCACTGATGATGTTCTTCCCCAGTAGTGGAACGAGACTAAAGAGGGTGACGCGAAAATCAAAGGAAGAATTCACCTGCTGATGATGTTCTTCCTTGATTTGTGGGACAGTGGAAACAGGATAGTTAAAGTGAGTGGTGCGATGTAGAAAATTGAAGGATGAGTTCTCCTGCTGATGATGTTCTTCCCGACATGCTACA
Source organism: Cymbidium sinense (assembly GCA_021442155.1). Taxonomy (NCBI): domain Eukaryota; kingdom Viridiplantae; phylum Streptophyta; class Magnoliopsida; order Asparagales; family Orchidaceae; genus Cymbidium; species Cymbidium sinense. The sequence continues at coordinate 50,734,319 of CM038228.1, read as the reverse complement.
AACTAAAATTGAAGGGAGAATTTACTCCGACGATGTTCTTCCCCATTTATGCGTTCAAAAAACGATGAAATTTGGATGGGTTATGCTTTATGGAAGGATTGCACAAAGGGTTTGCATTCATGGGGAACAAAATAGTTTGAGGGTCGTTTGGCTGGGTAAGATGATTAAGGCTAATGGGTTGATTACCATGGGTTTAGCCTATTTTCCGGAGATGGAGCGGGCGAGATTTGGGTTGCGGCCGTTTGTGGTTGAAACATGGATGGCCGATGGATTGAAAGGCGAAGATGAGACGGCAAAATGATGGAATTGGGAGATGGAGGTGGGATCCGGGTTTTACGTGCGGTTTGGGGATTTGCAAGGGTGCGCAGGTTGGAGACAATGGCATCGATAAGGACGACAGGAAGCGTAGGAAGGGGAGAGAGTGATCACGCGAGGCGAATAAGCAGGCGTGTAGCGATCTGTGGAGCGGTCCGTGGGTCGCAGGAGATCACAGCTCATCGGGCCTGGACGTGACGCGTGCACGGATCCGGTCGGGGCAGCGGCAAGCAATGAGTCACGGCAGTGTTTGGCCATAAGCTTTAGGTGAAATGGGGAGCGGGTAACGCATGGTTTTAAACAGAATAGAAGAAAATTGAAGAAATCGAGAGAAAAAAAATTCAAAAAAAGGTAGGAGAATTACCTTTTCTTGGATGTGAGAGAGAGGGAAATCAGGAGAGACAGAGAGTAGTGGGGGAGAATAATGAGGGACATTGCCAAAAATGGAAAGAAAAAAGAGGGGGAGTGGTTATCTTTTTTTAATTTTTTTTTTTCTTTTTTTTTTGAAAACGAAAATGGGGAACTGATACTAATAATTTAGGAATTTTTTATTTTGAATTTATTAAATATTTTTAATGAGGATTTTACGTCGGTAAATACACATAGTTAATATATATCGATTTAGGGTAATTCCATTGTTCTGAACGCAATGATGCAATCTATTTCGCGATCGAAGGCCATTTGGTTCAAATCGGTGATAAATTGAGTTAATTTCAACTGAAAATGTGTGTCACCACTTTCGATCACTCGATTTTCATGCAGACTCATCCAAATTGAGTGCAAATGGTCTCATTTGATAAATTTTGACATTTTGAAGTCAATGATGTGATCAATTTCATGAACGGAGATCATTTGATTCTCGTGGTGCCTCCTAACCTTGATATGCGTGCAGGCACATTGATGACTCGAGGGATTGATCAGTTGATCATTAAGTTGTGATATATCTATATCCTAACCAATTTTGACATTCTGAATGTGATGGTGAAGTTCGTTCATCGATCGGAGGTCACTTGAGTTAATTTTGATGACGCCTTGTGCATTTCAGCCTCAATTTGCACATTATCACTTTGAATCACTCGACATTTGAACAAACTCATCCGAATTGAGCGTGAATAGTCTTATTTGATAGATCTCGATGTTTTGAAGCTAGAGGCGTGATCAATTTTATGAACGGAGGTCATTTGGTCATCATCGATGCCCACTGACTCGATATGCGTCACACACGATAGCGAGCACTTAAATTGATCAAATGTCAAACATGACGATGATCGCCGACCAAGGTTATTTCGACCATTTTTGGTGACGTCCAGTGCACTTTTAACCCTGATTTGCGCACTGTCGCTTCCGAAGACCATCGAATTTGGCTTGTGGGCTTGACTCGACTTATGGCGCATATGTGGAGGTCAACAATGCGGTATCGCATCACTACTGGGCATGTAATAGGCTGGTGGTCATGCTGGTCTTGTATATGATGTTCTAGATGCTGGTCTTCCTCTTCAACCTGCTCGAAGGGTTATTGCGAGTAACCCAGGTGTGTAGCACTAGGTACATCAACTGAAGACTGCGTAGGGAGCGAGAAATCATGATACAGTCCATACGGGGGTGACTTATGGAATGACCAGGAGGTGAGGGACGGTCGCTGCATCTGCGGACCACATAGCTTCTGGTATGAATCCGTGACAGTGTGAATGTAGATGGTCCGACCACTGGTGGAGATGATGGACCAATATCTATCGCCGACCCATCCGGCTGAACCGACAATGAAGTACACGGAATGCTAGTGTCCTGCTATCAAAATATGCATGTTACGCCGTACCGCACACAACCCTCATACTCGTTGGTGATTGCTAAAATCTATGTCCTTATCCCTCCCAAAATATCACTGGACTATGTCCTTATTGTGTTCAATATGGTTGTCTAATTGTGATGGAATTAGTAAAAAAATTTATTATTGCAGTGATGAAATGTGGGCTTACCATGAGTCGATGCTGATGGTTCATGGATTGATGGTTCATGGATTCAATGAAGTAGGGCAAAAAACATGTGAATGCCTATGAAACTATGCAAGTTTTGAATGCCTATGAAACTAGCTTCTTCTAGACCTGCCACTAATGCTTCATATTTAGTTTTATTATTAGTTCTTGGCTCGATCAATCCATATGATCATCTCATTATCCCTCTTTCTAGTGTTATGAAGATGATCTAATCTCGCTCTTGCTCTTAGAAAGTTTAGAGATTTGATCGATGAGGCTCCATCAAAGTACATTTCCCAAATTTGTAATTTTTCTCTTTCATGAATGAGCATAATTTGCTCATCAGGTAAATCATCATTAAGAGAAGAGTCCACAGGGACAGGGTGTGCAGCCAAAAAATCTGCTAAGACTTATCTCATCAATGCTTTCTATGGAATGTATGTGATATCAAATTGCAAAAGCAATACTGCCCATCTTGCTAAGTGAACTGTCAACACTGGTCTGGTCATCAAGTACTTCAGCGGATTGATCCTTAAGATGAGTGTAATCTTGTGCATAACATATAATGATGAAGCTTTTGGACTGTAAAGATCAATGCTAAACAGTGCTTCTCTATTGGAGAGTATCTCATTTATGCTTCAATCAGCTTTCGACTGATATAATAAAGTGCATTCTCTTTGACTTCTTCATTGTGTTGTGCCAATAATGCACCAAGGGACTCTTCTAATGTAGTTGTGTATAGAATGAGAGGCTTCCTAGGAATAGGCGCTGCTAAGATTGGTGGATTTAATAGGTAGCTTTTAATGCTATTGAAGGCTTCTTGGCACTCTTTATCCCATTTGAATGGAGCATCCTTCTTCATTAACCTAAACGACACATGATAAGTTTGATAAAATCGATGGATGAATGTGAGTTGTCCTTGTAAAGAATGATGCAAACTCTTGGTGGAGGCATCTCCATGATTGCCTTAATTTTAGGGATCAATTTCAATATCTCTGATGTACTACCCCAAGAATTTTCCAGAGGGTACCTCGAATGCACATTTTAGAGGATTCATTTTGAGATCATATTTTCTGATTCTCTCCAGTACAATTCTCAAGTCTTCAAAGAGATTTTCATGATTTAAGCTCTTCACTATCAAATCATCAACATAATATTCCACTTTTTGATGAATCAACTCATCAAAAATACGTGTCATGGCTCTTTGGTATGTAGCTCTAGCATTTTTCAAGCCAAAGGTCATGACTGTGTAGCAATATATGCCAATAGGTGTTCTGAATAATGTATGCTTTTCATCTTTAGGTGTCATTTTGATTTGGTTGTATCCTAACGATCCATCCATGAATGAGAACATGTCATAGTTGGAAGTGCTGTCCACCAATAGTTCTGATATTGGAAGAAAGTCATCTTTTGGGCACACCTTATTTAGGTCCCAAAAGTCAATGCAAAGATGGATTTGACCGTTCTTCTTTCTATCTAGGACAATGTTGGCTATCCAATTTGCATACTTCTCCTCTCGAATGAAGCCTACTTCAATTAGCTTCTTAGTTTCTGCAATTATCTGTTCTTCAATCTCCAATCTCATTCTCTTAAGAGCTTGCTTAACATGCATTGCATTTGGTTTTATGAACTGCTACATCAGGGGACAAGCCTGGCATTTCATAATATGTCCAAGCAAAGCAATCCCTGAATTCATAAAGTAACATTTTTAGCTCTTCAACTTTCTCATCAGGCAGAAAGGCACTGATGAAAGTTGGACGTGGATCATCCTCAGCCGCTATGTTGACTTCTTTAAGTTCATCCATAGTAGCTATTTGTCCGCCATCTTCAAGTTTTTCAAGTGCAGGCTTGGCTTCTACTTCTTCATCATTTTTAAGAAGAATTTCATGGGAATCATCTTCTTCATCACTATGAGTTTCTACCTCAGCTTCTATTATATTATAATAGGCTCTATGTTGATGAGATTTGTAGATGAACCCCAAACCTTTAGTGATAAACATATAACTTCTTCGTGATTCTTGAGGACTTCTTTGGCTCCACATCTTGTTAAAGATTTGAGTCCTATGTTTTGTAGTTCCAATATGAACTCCAAGTTTATGCATCATTCTTCGCAATTTCTATGGATAGTATATTGGTATTCTTGTTGGCACTACAGCATCATAATTTTCATGTTGAGTTGTTCAAAATCTTGAGGTGAGACTCTTGATTTATAAAATAGAGTTCTACTCTCTCACCAATAGAATGTTATCAATTTTTCAATATTGTGAACCTTCAGTGGAGTGATTTCTTTGAAGCAATGTTGAGGGATAGGTATAATTTTGAGTGAGTCATCTGACTCTGCCAAGTGAGCTATCCTCTTTGATGTAGCCATCGAAATTCTATTTCATAAGTAGATTCAAAATTATAGTCTGAATCAGAATCACTTATTTCATACTCTACTTTTCTTGAGAGCTTATAAGTTCCCTTAGGTTTGACAGGAATATCTTCTTCTTCTTCCGTGTCACTTCCCAAATGAGGAACTAATTTTCTTGACTTATGTATAGAATCAAGTGCTTTAGGGAGAGTCAGCATCGCCTTCTTTCTTCCTCCTTGCTTCTGCTCTTTCATTTTATGAAATTACTCTTTAATTCCTGAAGTGGATGCTACCGCTTCAAGAGGCTTTGTTGGCTTGGGCTCTTTGAGGATGAAGTACTTTGCATCTTCATAGATTTTTGCTTCATTGACGGAGAATGGTTGTATGTTACCGGGAATTCAGAATTCTTCTCCATCTTTCAGATATTTTATACATTAATGCATAGTTGATGGGACCATGCCATACTCATGCAGCCATAGTTGACCCAAGAGAGCTCTAAATGATGTATCAGCATCGATTACATGAAACTTGGCAGTATATTAAACTTGAATTTGAGCAGAATAAAAGAACCCAGTTTTTTTCCCTACTTCATTGAATCCATGAACCATCAATTTATCTCTCCCAAGATGTTGATTTTGATCTTCCGTTCCCAACATAAGATCCTATTTAGAAAATGTGATTACGGGGAGATCTTGAGTTTGTAATACTTCGGTCATGCATTTCTCAGCAAAGTAAGCATCATAACTCTTCAAATCTTTGAGAGCTTGTATCAAAGTTTCTCGGAGGTCTTTTGACATCAAGAGAGCCTCATACACACTCAGTTGTGCAGGGATCTTTCTTAGATGTGATAGAATATTATAATCTATCTTCTCGCTTGATTTAGGTTTTATCCTAGGATTTCTTGGAATGATATCCTCATTGACTTCAATTTGTTTGCCTTTGTCTTTATTTGTGTTTCCCTTCTTTGATGAAGGTAGTAATACTTTACCACTTCTCAACTGAACTTGAATAACTTTGTCTCGCTCAGATTCTTCTAAAGAGGTAGTTTCTTCAAATTTACCTCTTATTCTGGAAGATTGGCTAAAAAGGTTAGACTCATTTTTCAACATCATACGTTTCATACGTAATGATATCGATGAGTCTGAATCTTCTCCATCGGGAAAAAATAGATCTTCATTTGAACTGCTATTGTCTTATTGAGTCATTAAACAAAATTCAGATACTAGCTCCTCAGGCTCTTCTTGCTTTCCTGATAAAAATTTTGACGGGTTGGTCGAGTTTGTCTGACTATCCTTGTCATCTAGGAGTAATTGATGTTGAAGAATATCTAACATCATGTAGATGATTCGACATATCTCTACTGGACAAGACTCACCAATATTTTCTTCATCTAACTCTGCAATACGAAGTTTAGGCATGAAGTCTGCAAGCCTAAATGGTTGTCTTGCCGACCGGTGATACTCCTCTAGATTGTTAATGATCTTTTGAATGGTAGTTCTCTTCTTGATCTTCTTTTTCTTAGTCAGCTTCTTTGATTTATGGGGCTTATGTTTGGTTGGTTGTTTCTCATGCTGTGATGAAGTAGCCTTATCAAAATGTCATTGAGAAGCCCAATTACTTGGTTTAGGCATCTATCTTAAGTCCAATATAGGTTCAAGCGGTGATTTCCACTTGACACTAGGAACATCTTTTAGCTGCTTCAGCATTTTCACACTCTTTATAGAGACTACTATTTATCATTCTTCAGTCTGAACTGATTTCTCCTTCTATTTTACTTTGCTGGATGATATAGAAGATGATGTAATTATACTAGTAGACTCTCTTTTTGGGTTGACTAGAACACTGTCGGATAGTGTAAGGTCATCTCATCGATATTTCTTTTCTAGCCAATCTTTGAAGACATAACAATCTACGATAGGATGACTAATCATTCGATGATAGGGACAGTAATTTAAATTACTGACTTGATCAACGTCTTCTAGCCTTTTGATTTCTGGTAACTATAAACTAGCTTTGATTGCTTGCCAAAATAATTTAGCCATTCCCTTCAAAGAATATTCTTTATTCATTTTTTCCTATGATTCGCCATCATCATCTTTTTTTCCTATTTGGACATTCCCCACCACTTGGAAATGGAGGTTTGTCATTACCTCATAATAATTTTGGTGTAAATAAACAGGCTTTTACCCTTATCATCATTGTACACTGGCTATTTTCCTTTATCCACATTGTATATCACCCGCTTTTCACCATTTGAGCTATAAGAAGCGGCGTGAGTTTCATTTCTTCTTGAGTCTGAAGGTTTGTTTCTCTTTGCTTTATCTATATAGACTTCAGACTTAGGGTGATTCAACTTTTCGAATTTAGCCACTCTATCGAAAGCAAGTCCGAATGTTGCAATCGATGCCATGCATAAAAATGGTGCCATTTTATCATCCATATTGCCCATTAGCAATTGGATCACATGTTCTTCTTCCAATTATTGCTCACACTTCATACTTAGGTTGCACCAATGACTTATGAATTTCATCACTTACTCATCTTTCCTTCTTTTCAACAAGGTAAGGTGAGTGAGTGTGATTTTCTCGGTTGCACTGGTGAACTTTTTCATAAATATGGTCTCCAATTCAGCAAATGTTTTAACTGAATCATTTGACAATTCTGCATACAATTCGAAAGCTAAGGTCAAGTTACTAACGAATTGAAGGAAAAGCAGTGCATCGTTCTCCCGTGTTACCACAAGTAGCCTTAAATGATGTTGCTTTGGATTACCAAGCTCGAAAGTATTGAATTTCGACCGAGTAACCTTTCTTGACACTTGATCATATTCACCGGGTAAGGGCCACTTACTCACTTCACCTGAGGCTATGACTACCTTTATCTTTTCATTGATTATTATTTCTAACTGAGCAGCTATTACAGTTCGTGCTAGCCAGATTTTGAATTGTCGACTGGAGAGGTGTTTGGTTAACTTCATCCCTTGCTTCATGTGTAGCATGTACTGTAGGAGCTTGAGGTACCACAGTGACTGGTGGTACATAAGTTATATGATTAGCTACCTGTTGATTAGCAGACAAAATAGGTGCTACACTTGATGTGATATTCTTCTGCAATAACTCCATCATGATGTTCATTTGTACCATCATATCATTCATCTTGGTACCAAGCTGTGCAATCTCTTTATTTTTGGCCTCCATTTGATGTTGCATTTCTCTTTGCTCTCTAGCTAGCCATGGCATCAATCAGTACAGGTTCTTCCTCTTCTTCTATTTCTTGTTGTTGTTCACTCCTTACTCATTTTCATGGGGAGAACTTGACTGCCCTTCTCCTTGTGTATTTGTAGAGATGTTGTTGTCTAATGACGATGTCGATTATAAAAGGTAATCGATCATTTCTGGTTCAACCATATAGATAGCTTCAACACCCATGATCTCTTTCTCATTTTGGTCTTCTTCTTCATCTTCAGCAAAGATTGAAGATCCATCCTCTATTTGCTTCTGTGAAGACTCTTCTTCATAAGCTCCAAATTGTTCAGATTCCCCGGCTTGCTTTCGATGGTGGTCAGGGAGTTCATCTATATCTCTGACCATATAGATGACTTCCACTTCCATAGAATCTTCTTCATTATTTTCTTCCTGCACACAAATTTTTTATCGATGTTTCCAGTGGATCTCTGGTTCAATGTGGAATAACCACCTCTTCTATTAAAGGACCACGATCAATGTCAACCTTCTCTTGTAGGGGTGAAACTGATCAGCGATGGGATCCCCTAGAGGATTCTCCAGGGTGCGACCATCATATCTTTCATCATTGATATCCCTTCTTTTGGGTATCCACTTCTGACGAGTTGATTTTGAGGCAGATTTCTGAGTATATGTATCAGATGTCACACCCCTTCTATTACTCAAAGTTTCATTATGGGGCCTTGACCTCCATATTTGCTTACCCTTTCGCTAGGACCTTTCGACAGCGGATTCTTGGGCACAAGGTCCAAGTGTCACGCTCTGATGCTCACCATAAGCGTCTGGGCTCACGGCCGCTTACTAGAAGAAGAGATGGCAATTTTCTTGGTGGAGCTTCAGTATTTTCCATCACCACAGGCCTCTGAAATCTTTTTTCATTAGGCCTTTATTCTTAGCTACTTTGAGAACTTTATATATCCTGGTAGATAGTGTTTTAAGCTATCTCCTCTGTGGTGGTGGAGCTTGATGTGGTTGGTTCTAGAAGGACTGCTTTATTTTGCTAGTAGAGCTATTCCTCTTTAACCACTTTAGATTGTCAAAATTATTGCAGGTAGGAATACTCGCTTGCAGATTGCTTGTTATTAGGTCATTCAAAGGATTCGAGCTCTCGATTTCTCCTTCTTCTCTATCTTCTGGATAATTTGCTTCCTGATGAGGAAGCTTCATGATCATGCTTTCCAGGTACAAAAGGTTCAGTAGGCACAGCAGCTGTACCACGAGGAATTAAAGACACAGTTTTTCCCTTGACAATTTTTTTTGTCATGGGAGCTTCAGATTGACCTAGCCTCTTGAAAACTAAAGTTCTCTGTTGGGAGAACACCTTGACAGCAGTTGGTTGTTGAGCTGGTTGGCGCACATGGCTATGTGCTATAGTAGTAATAAAATTTTTTTTTGGAAATTTAAAACAAAATGATGATTTAAGTGTGTAATATATTCATTATTCTATGTAATGAATCATTCCAGAGTGTATCCTTATTACACCATTATTGGTTATGTAGTACCTGCATCTTGAAAGTATGGGGTGAAATAATTAAATTAATAATCCTCTTTCACTTTTAAATGGATCTAAAAGCACTCCTTTCACCGCTTCAACTAGGTGCGAACATGCCTGAACAACGCATCAACACGAAATGTCGGGCTATCATCCAATTTGGTAGCTTAAATTTCTCCTATCATAGCAAACTCTCACCCACCCATGGTACATTCGTCCGAGGACATGCTGGAAGGCCTCAAGTTACTGAAACTCCTACTATGACTAGCCAAAGATGGAAAGAGAAACACATCCCCAGCGGAGTCGCTAGAAATCTGTGGGCTCCAAAAATTTTGCCACCGACCTCTTCGATGAAAAGAGTGTTTAAAGTGTTGGTATAATTTCGATGGAATAGTAGAAGACACTACCAGAGATTTCCCTCATTTTGTGAGGGCTTTAGATCCGTTCCAGATTTCTAAAGTGCAAGCCCCTATAGTTAATTACCCCTCCCAATAAGTGAGAGAGAACTTTCGATTAAGGCTATTCATTTAGATCGAATGCGTAGCGTGTAGTAGTAGCATATAGAGTTTTAGAATTTGATATATGAAATTCATCATTATAGCTTAAATCAAATTGTTGGGGGAATGATGACATGCTCGATCTAGATCCCATGGTTTCGTCATCCCGGGAAGTTGCGGTCCCTAGTCTACTTAGTCAGAGGAGGTAGTCGACCAACCGAGGAAGGATCCTTATCGAACACATGGGTTACGCCATCCAAGAAATCTTTCTGGGTGTTTGTCTAAGGAGATAGGCTTAAGTCTACCTTAATGAGATGGTTGTTTGCTATCAAGTATACATGATTCACAACTCAAAGGCGGAGCTATTGGGGAGCATACCTATCTGATCATAATATAATGGAGTGGAGGCCAAACCACCCGATCGAGGACTTTGGGTAACGCTTCATTGGAGCATAGCCAAGCAGTTAGAGACGCCACGCGTGAGATTGATTGAGAGTGAATATAGCAGAACACTTGATTTGACATTGGCTCCATTGTGAGCTAGAGTTTTCTTAATTTATCTCCCCAATAAATAATTATGGAAGGTGGATAGATTGAGTTTGATTTAATTTTTTAATGATTAGATTTCATTGGAGCAATTTTTAGATTGATACTCAATTTGAGTCAATCTGATTTGAAAAATTGATTAATTCAAATATATTTAAGGGCTTTAGATCTTGTCTCTTCTGTTTAGCTGCTAACAGAGGATTAGAACTACTGTCATCTGATAGAATCAGTTTCTCAAATATTTCACTGATTTGAAACTCTTATTATAGGTTTTAGGTTTTGTTAACCCGGACCTAGTCCTAAGACTAAACGAAGAAGCAACTCGGAGATCCTCACTTGAATTTCAGCATTCAGGGGCCCATGCGGGTGTATAGTAATTTTAGGTAATTTTAAGTTTGAATTATGAGATTGATTTTGTATTTTCATTTTTTGTTATTCCAGTTTAAACTGCGCAGCCTTTTAGACATTAAAATTTGCACTTGAAATCTCTATGTCCGAGCACATGCAGGTATTTATAGCTTAGCTAATTTCAACTAATTAATAAAATTTATTGATTTAAAAATCATAATTAGGATGAAATTCCTTGATTTTTTTGATTGAAGAAAGCTTTATGATTTTTATAGAACTAGATTTAGCTTCCTGCTTGTACAAAGAGTTGCAGATTCGGTGGTGAAGAAGGCATTTTGGAGCTATGTGTTCAAAGGATAATTTAATTTGTTATTTTAAGAAGAAGATTTATTCCTAAAATTAGTTCTCATTTTACCATTCTTTTAGTCAAATTTGTTTTCACCCTCTTTTATTCAAATTTGATTTCCCATCTTTTTTTTTTCAAATTTGATTTTCCCCCCTCTTTTGTTTAAATTTGATTTTCCCCTCTTTATACTTCTTCCAATTTCTATAAATAAGGCTAAGGGGAGTTGTCTATTCTATTCCATTTACTTGAAAGGTTGTATTTGAAAGGGAGCGCGGGGAGCTTTAGTGGGCTTTCAATCCTACTTCGATAAATTTTGTAAGTGCTTTTCACCATTCTTTTTATTTTATTTTTCTTTTATACCCGCATGTCATTCTACTTTCCCCCTCTCTTTTTTTAGTTAAAAGGTTTGACACAATTTCGGCAGCCTCTCGTCATCCAGTGGAGAGAGTATTTTTATTTTACCTGATGCCACTGAGTGAGTGAGTGGTCTTGTGACACAACCTGGGTTTTCATCTCACATCACTGAGCGATAAATGTCTTTAAACTTGAAAGAGGAATTACAATTCAATATATATTTAGTCTCCCTTTTTCTTTCTAAGTCTAGAAATTAGACAAAATTTACAAGATTTCCTGGGCGACATCTAACAAGTGGTGGCTTTTTAGGCGTGAAGGAGCGTGTCTTGTGACACCATCATTTTCATCTCACGCCTACAGCACAACGAGGTCTTCAAATCGGTAAAGAAACATAAGCATGTATATATATTCACATTCATAAATCCCACATGTGTCGACGCATTTTTTTGGCGCGCTGCAATGCTAGGCAAAGAAACTGGGTTAGGTATGCGATTGGAAATGTAAGGTAAGTGCCAAAATCAAAAGAAAATTCATACGATGTTCTTCCCGATTCGCGCAGAAAATGGATGACTAAGCGAGGACGCCAAAAATCGAAGGAAGAATTCACCTGCTGACGATGTTCTTCCCCGATCTGCAGCGGGAATGAGACGAAAGGGGGTAATCAAAGGAAGAATTCATTGATGATGTTCTTCCCGATTTACGGCAAAACGAGATAAAAAGAGGGTGCGCCAAAATCAAGGAAGAAGAATCTTGATGTTCTTCCCGATGACACATGAAACAAGATAAAAGTGAGGGGTGAAAATGAAGGAAGAATTTGTGATTGGGCGATTCGGATTTAAAAGCGAGGGTGAACACCAAAATTGGAGAATTGATGTTCTATTTAGCGAAAATGGTGAAATTTGGATGAAGCGGTTATTGTGCGTAACGGCAGGATTGCGAGAACTGACAGCAGACTAAAGATTTAGGCGGGTCAAGGCTAACTGAAAAGGCTAATGGGTTGATGGGTGTCGTGGCTACCTGGTGGAGCCGAGTGATTTGGGTTGGCCAATTTTTGCTGAAAGAAAATGGCATGGCGACAATTTTAAGGCAGAGCAATGAATGCGGGAGGATCGAATGGCGAATGGAGGATCGAGCATCGAGATTCTGTGGATCAGTGATCGTGGATCTGAGCATTCGAGGAATGGGTGGAGAAGGATCAGATCTGCACAGCGACCGGAAAGCGAGGTTGAGACAGGATCAGTCGGAGGCGAACCATGAGGCCATGCAAGCAGTTTGGCCGAGGTCCCAGGGTCGCGGAGATCACGCATTGGTCTGACGGGTAGCGCGCGTGATCCGGTCGAGGCAGCTGGCTGGCTCATATTAGCCGCTGTATGATGGGCTATGAGCGAAATGAGCGGGCAACCGACGCATGGTTTTACACGAACAAAGAAAATGGCGAAATCGAGAAAATTGAAAAAGGTAGAAGAATTACCTTTTCTTGGGCGTGAGAGAGAGAAAGTGAGAGAAAGAGAGAGAGGGGAGAATAATGAGGGAAGATGAAAATGGAAAAGAGGGGAGTGGTTATCTTTTTTAATTTTTTCTAAAACAAAAATGGGGAAACGGTTGAGCATGGGGGTAATTTAGAATTTTTTTATTTTGAATTTATTAAATATTTTTAATGAGGATTTTGCATAAATAATAACATAGTCAATATATATCGATTTAGGTAATTCCATTGACAATATGGCAGTTTCACGATCGGAGGCCATTTGGTTCAAGTCAAACTAAATTAAATTTGAAAATGTGCATGCCGCTGATCGCTTGATTTTGGAGACTCATAAATCGAAGTGAATGGTCTCATTTGATTAATTTTGACATTTTGAAGCTAATGATGTGATAAATTTCATGAACAGAGATCATTTCATTCTTGTGGTGCCTCTTAACCTCGATATGTGTGCAGGCGCATTGATGACTCGAGCGCTTGATCAATTGATCATTAAGTTATGTTATATTTATATCCTCACCAATTTTGATGTTCTGAATGCGATGGTAAAGTTCGTTCATCGATCAAAAGTCATTTGAGTTGATTTTGATGACGCTTGCATTTGCATTTCAATTTGCAAATCACTTGACATTGCACTTGTCCAGATAGTCTCATTTGATAGATCTGTTTTGAAGCTAGAGCGATCAATTTCATGAGGAGGTGATTATCATGTGCCTACTTCTCGACATATGCGTCAACATATTGATAGCTCGAGTGCTTAAATTCAATTTCGACATTATGAACGCGACGGTGAAGTCCGTTCATCGATCGAAGGTCATTTCGACCATTTTTAGTGACGTCTAGTGCACTTTGAACTCCGATTTGCTCATTATCGCTTCTGAAGACCATCAAATTTGGCTTGTGGGCTTGACTCAACTTATGGTGCATATGTCGAGGTCAACAATGCACATCACTACCGGGTGTAATAGGTCGGTCTTCATATATGATGTCTTTGGTCATCCTCTTCAACCGAAAGGGTTATTGCAGTAACCGTGTGTGTAGCACTAGGTATATCAACAAAAGCTGTAGGGAGCGAGAAATCATGATACCCATAATGAGGTGACCCATATGTAGGAGAGGACGCCGCAGGCATCTGACCACATAGCTTCGGTATGAATACTGTGTGAATGTATATACAGATGGTCCAACCACTGGTGGAGATGATGGACCAATATCCATCGCCACCATCCCGACCGATGAAGTACGGAATGCTAGTGTCCCATCGCTATCGAAATATGCATGTTATGCGCCCCTGCAACCCTCATACTTGTTGCGATTAAAATCTATGTCCTTATCCCTCCCAAAATATCACTGGAATATGTCCTCGGTATTATTAGAACTCTAATTGTGATGGAATTATTAAAAAAAATTAATATTGCAGTGATGAAATGGGCTTACCATGAGTCGGTCTCCAGGAGCTCAAGGGTAATAAGTTTCTGGGGGTATTGTAGGTGCCTTCAGCATATATAGTGAAGCCCAAGGCCGATATCATCTCATGTATCGATTAATAGCTGGTCCCCCCTGCTGGAAAGAGTCTACCACCACAACTAAATCCCTTCCTCGACTCCCACTACTTGGGGACTGCCACTTCATAAATCATCGATGTGACCGTGAAGCCCATAGGGATTCATGGGGATCACAAGATTTTCATATAGCAAGCGGCAAATACCGAAAGCTCTCGTAGGCTCATAGCGAGAACCAATGAAACAACTTGAAGCCATCCCTTCGACATTGCCATGGCTGATGGTGAATCGCGACAAATCATCACAGTGTCAGGGAAGATCATCATCTAGTAGCGAGAGAGTTTGATGTGTGATGGATGGTCAAGGTAGCGGGATCGCTTAACTTGTCTTGGTCATTGAGGATAAGGAAAGCTTGGCTTGTCATGGTAGGGAGGATCCGCTAGGGTGGCTAAATCGAAGAAGCGAAGAGGGTGAGTAGGAGTTTGTTTATTTATTTATATTTATATTCAAAGAATTTGATCTCAGGATTCCAATTTCTTTTCGCGGTCTCCAGATCTGATCTGTCATGATTTTCTTGACACTGATCTACCTACGAGATTCAAACCAGTTGACCTCCTTAGGCCTGAAGATTTTGCTGCATTGATCGATCTCTATTGTATCTTCCACTGAATTCCTTTGCAATATATTTCCTATTCGGTACGTTGAAGTAAGAGCCATGTGGGAGGGGGTTTAGGAGGGAGCGAAAGAGACTGTGAACATCCTTGACCTGTTCAGCATAGAGGATATAAAAATATTTAATAAGTCATGATAATATTAAAAATATATATATATATATTTAATGTTGAATGATATAGACATAAATTATTACAAGTAAATTGTTGATAATAATTTTTAAGATTTTTATTAGTTAAATTAGCTGATAATCATATAGTCATTCATAAGAGTTTATAAAGACTTGATTAAAATTATTAAATAAAAATAATCATTTTATTTTTTTATTATATTTAAAAAATAGTGAAGGTAATTTATTATATTTAAATATGTTGCTTAGATTTCATTATTATTCAATTAGGATTTTAATTAGTTTAATGATTATCATATTTTAAAAATAGTAAGACAGAAGGTTCCATTTCTATTGCTCATGAAATCCCAAGAACTTGAAATTTTTGAATCACTATTGTTACAATCCTCTCCTACATAATTCTCTGACCTATTAAATGAGCTATCATCACCAACATATCCATTTGAAAAGAGAAGACAACAAGAGATTCATCCCTTCGATGTCGGCTTCGGTATATGAAGTTTCATGTCCTTGTCTGCTTCACTTAGACAAATGGGATCACGAGAACTTAGACCTCCATAATTGTCTCCTCTTCTTGGTAGTTATGGTGATGACATTTTAGGAGTTTATGGGGACTTTAAGTCTAAATGTTTTCTTGGGCTAGGCTTAAAGACCATAATCTTGGTTGATTAAGATAATTTTTCAATCATTCGATGAGCAAAACCAATTGATAGTGTATTTTTCAATTCAAATCTACCATATTGATGCTTTACCTTAGATTTTCTCTCATTTGTTTTGATGGTTTCAACACTAGTAATTCTTCATCTCAAGAGTATCATGGAACTCTTTAGACTCCAAAAGCTTTTCATCTGTCACCAGACGTTTTTCTTCGATGAACTTTTCACAAACAAGAGCCATTCTTTTATAGTTTAGATTTCATGATGTAGACCCTTTTCTGGTGCTTGAACATTGAAGGAATTGGATCTTAATGATTGTTATCAGACTTCATATACATCTCTATAATCTGTCATTGCAATAAGATTGAAGCTCTCTAGACTTCAATTTATTAAAGTATCTGTTGACCTCACCTTTGGAGTGAGCTCTCAACTTCTCCATCTTAGACATAGGACTCCTCTAGACACTAAGAGTTCCTTAGCCTTAAGACACTTCTAGTGATTAGGTGAACACTTGACCTAACCCTAGAGACTTAGAAGAGTTTATCATAGGACTAGGCTATGCATTAGGGACTTAAAACAACCACTTATCCTATAGCCTAAATCCAACCCATGTACACTCCTTCAAACCAGTCCAAATCAAATCTTAAATCATTCCAACTCAATTGATTTTCTCAAATCTCAAATCAATTCCAACCAATCCAAATCAAATCTCAAATCAATCCCAACTCAATTAATTTTCTCAAATCTCAAATCAATTCCAACCAATCCAAATCAAAGCTCAAATCAATCCTCAACTCAATCAATTTTCTTAAATCTCAAATCAATTCCCAATTCCAAATGATTCAAATCCAAAATCAATCCCAAAATCTTTTCCTAAGTCTTATGAACCACATTCATAAGCAGCCAAACCCCTCAAATCAACCCAAAGCCTAGTGATTTCTTTATAAATCACTTATTCCATCATTTATATTCACAATTATAAATGAAATTGGCATCCAAATCATCTAAATCAAATGGATATAAATCAAACCAAATCAAAACCCCTTCTTCAAAACTTTTGACCTACCTTTAGCCAATCAAATCACTCTAATTCACATGATTCTCTCATGGATCATTTATATTCCCATTTATATTAACAAATATAGATGAGATATAAATTCAAATGGCTAAAACAAATCAATATAAATTCAAAACTCAAATCTAAATCCAATTTATATCCTTTAAGACAATTTCTTGGATTTAGCCAAATCATTCTCAAATCAATCCAAACCCTTGGATTTTCTCTTCAAACAATCACTCCTTCAATCACATGCCCAAATATAATCATAAACTACAATCACCAAGCCAAAATCAAACAAACCCATATCAAACCCATGATCATCATTTTGACTTGAAATTGTCAAATGAACCAAAACCCATTTGACTCCAAATCACTTACAATTGGATTTATATTTCATAAGTCCATATGTGAGTTCAACCAAACTTGAATCAAGTCTTGATCAAGCCAATTGACCCATTTATGCTCACTTGACCTAAAGTGACCTAAAATACCTTTTTGAGCTAAGTTCTAATCCAACCCAAATTAGATTGAACTAAGCTCATCCAAACCTCACATTGTGATCAACAATCATCCTAGAATAATCAATCACTCAAATTGGGTCAAATCAAGTCAAACTTAGCCTTTGACCAAGTCAACATTTAGCCCAAATAAAACCCAAGCTAGCCAAAATCTACCATATGCCAAATTGATTGAAACTGTTCACTTCAGTCAAACCAAGCCCAATTGGCCATTTGACCTAAGTTGAGCTAAATTGACCTAAAAAGGTAAAATGGGTCAAATCTTGATCTATGCCAAATTGATTGCAACTAATGGGTCAAATTCATTCCAAATTGATCGTTGAACTAAAAGCTTCAATTGACCAATTAGACCCAACCTAGCCCAATTGACCATGAACCCAACTTGACCCAAAAGGTCAAAATAACTTGAAATCAAACCAAATCAAAATTGATTGAATCCAAAGCTTGCAATACATTTCAGATGATCAACTAAGCCTAAACCAACTCATGACCTAACCCAATTGGGTCAAATGAGTGAAATTGGTCAACTTGACCCATTTAACCTAAATGAACCAAAGTCAAATCTAAACCAAAGTGAACCAAACCAATGATACCCATAGGCTCCAAATGATCATTTGAACTTGACCTAACTAATTGTTCAACCTAACCCAATTTGACCCAACTTGACCTAAATGGGTCAAATTGAACAAATTCAAACCAAATGAACTCCAAATCACTTCAAATTTGGCCCAACCCACTTTTGAATCATTTCAAATATGCCCAAATCAAACTCATGGCCAAATGACCACTTTGGCCTTAGGTCAAAGTGTATCATATGACCAAATTCACTTAGAATTTGATCATTTCTTTCTCAAGGTCACAAGCATCCTCCTATTGGGCCACATGGGCACCAAGGAGGGTGGTGAACATGACCCAATGAGCTTGGGGCCATGACCTAAGCCAAGGCCAAACTGACCTCCCTAATCATCTTTGAGCACTTGGATCATAAATACACTAACCACTCACATGGACATTCACTCTCCTTCACTCCACTACCCAAAATGACCCATGTGGAGTGTTTTGTAGCTCAAATCGTGCCTCCAATCCAAGCCATTGATCAAAAAATGGCAATTCAATCTCTCACCATCTGATCCAAGGAGGGGGAGATATACTCCCCCTCATTCTCACTCAAATGACAAGCAATCCATTCCTCAAAGCTTGAGAGGTTGAATCAAAGCCTCCCTAAGATTTTTCAAGCCATTCCCGAGCTCCCCCATTTCCCATTTTCGGTTTTACTCAAAGTCAAAATAGGGAGTTCAATTCCAAATCCAACTCATCCAATTCTCAACCAAAATCAAATTAACCTTGCACACACCATCCTTGGACCTCGTCGAGCTCAAGCAAATTATTTCCCAATTCTGCAAGCCACGAGAAGCATCACTTTGATCAAGGTTGATCACCATTGAAGGGGAGCTTGGTCAATCGAGAAAACTACTTCAAATTAATGCTTGATTCCTTCAACATGGCTTCATCTCTACTAGACGAAGCTACCTCCTCGATTGGAAGTGCCTGTGATAACCTCGATGTGATTGCTTGAAACCGTAGCTATAGGAAATTTTGCTTGGTCCTTTTCGAAGGGAATTGTAATCCCATACAATC
Source organism: Cymbidium sinense (assembly GCA_021442155.1). Taxonomy (NCBI): domain Eukaryota; kingdom Viridiplantae; phylum Streptophyta; class Magnoliopsida; order Asparagales; family Orchidaceae; genus Cymbidium; species Cymbidium sinense. The sequence continues at coordinate 50,715,194 of CM038228.1, read as the reverse complement.
TTGATAGTTGGATGTGCATCCCCCCTCCTTCTGAAGGTGTGGGATCATTTTGATCCCAATCCAAGCTCGGGTGAGCTCAAATTGAATGAGGAAAGATGAACGGTGTTCATCTCTAGCTTGCTAAGGAGAAGGATCATACGCCATCCGTTCCGTGTGATTGGAATGGACGACTGTGATTAGATCATGCATTAGATCCCTCTATTTCTTCCTAAACCTCAAGATTGATCTCATCCATCGATCTGATTGGTGAGAAAGCGTCCGCCACTTACTCAACAGATGTGACAACTTAAATAACATATCCCATGGCACTAAGTGGAAAGCACGTCTTTTCAGCACGCCGCATAAGCTGCCATGGCCCGATGGGATTAGGGGATTAATGTGGGCTAAAATTTTGCCACCAACCTCTATGGCAAAAAGAGTAGTTTAAATGTGTCAGTGTAATTTTCAGAAGGTAGATGGAATAGTAGATAAGACACTACCCAGAGATTTCATCCTCATTTGGTGAGAACTTTAGATCTGGTTCCAGGTTTCCTATAAAGCCCCTATAGTTAATTACTCCTCTCAATAAGTGAGAACTTTCGAATTCTAGTCATTAGATCACTAAAAGCATAACATATAGTAGCAACATGTAGAGTTTCAAAATTTAGATTATGAAATTCATCATTATAGCTTAAACCGGATGGTTAGAAGAATGATGATGTGCCCGATCTAGATCTCATTGTTCCATCATCCGTCCGCGGTCCCTAGTCTACTTAGTCGAGAGGTACAACATGACATGTAAGGATCCTCATCTGCAACACATGGGTTACGTCATCCAAGAAATCCTTGTAGACCTGGGGTGATGTTTGTCTATGGAGACAATCTTAAGTCCACCTTAGCTGACAGAGGTCTATTTTTCCTATCAAGTATACCCTATGATTCACAACTTAAAGAGCCAGGAGAACATAGGCTACGGCGTGATCATAATATAATGGAGGACCGGACAAACCCGATCGAGGACTCGATCATAGCTTCATCTGTGGAGCCAGCCCAGATTAGGACAGAACATCCTTCTTGGCGATAAATTGATTGAGAGTGAACAGTAGAATACTTGATTTGACATTGGCTCCTTTGTGAGCTATAGTTTTCTTAATTTGTCACCCCTGATAAATAGTTACAGAAGGTGGATAGATTGGATTTGATTTAAGTTTTTATGATAGAATTTCATTTAAGTTATTTTAGATTGATATTTGATTTGAGTAAAAAATTTGATTAATTTGCATGCATTTAAGAGCTTTAGATCCTATCAACTCTTTAGTTGCTAATGAGGATTACATCTACATCACCTGAGAGAATCAATTTCTCAAATATTTCACTTATTTGAAACTCTTATTCTAGATTTTTAGGTTTTGTTAACCCGGACCCAGTTCTAAGACTAAACCAGGATGCAACCCGCACAACATCTTCAGACACTTCAATTTAGGCATTCAAAGACTTGGGGCACATGCGGTGTATTTAAGAATTTAGGTAGCTTTTATTTTTTTTGAATTATGAAATTGATTTTGTATTTTCATTTAATTCCAATTTTAGCTGCTTTCTTTACATTAAAATTTGCACTTGAAATCTCTATGTCCAGCACATGTGAATTTATAAGCCAATTTTATCTAATTAATGAAATTATTGCTCTTGAAAATCATAATTAGGATTAAATTCATTAATTTTTTATTAAAGGAGGCCCTATGATTTTTGTAGATTTTGATTTAGTATCACCTTTTGTCTACTTGTACAAAAGGTTGCAAATCCGATGGCGAAGATGGCATTTTGATTTAGATTGTAGTTTAACACATTACTTGCACTGTGTTTACTTGTTGAGTTTTTGTAATTCTCTGAATTTGATTAGGTGCAATTTACACCAATTTTGATAAGTTATGCCGATTTGTTTGTTTAACCCCACTTATGCTTATTATTAGCTAGCATAATAATCACCTCCATATTGATATAAGAGTTATTAAACCCAATTTAGATTTATCCTTAGATTTTGAGTTTATTGCAAGTTTGTTATGAGTTTAGCATTAGTCCCCCCTAAATTTCAATTAAAGCTTGTTTAATTTTGAGGAATTTGCAAGAAAAGAGGACTCACTTTACCACTTTAATTTAAGCCATATAAGTTTGCAATTAGAGTTTGTGAGTTTAATATTAGCCTCCCCATAGTTTATGAGTTTAATATTATCCTCCCCAAATTTACTAGCATTTTAAATAAATATTCTATTTTTCCCAAAATTTGCTTTAAATGCCCCCCTTTTTTATTTGACGCTATAAAATTAGCATGTTTTCTTACTTAGCGCTCCTAAGTCAGCTCATTTTATCCTCCCATTTTTTCTAAGTCAAAGTTTTGATTCTCCCTCCATCCCGTAGGGGTCAGATGGTGTTTTTTTACTTATGCCCCTCTTGAGTGGTGGTGTCTTGCACACACCACAACACTTTTAATCTCACAGCCCTCTTGAGCACAATGAGGCCTTCGGACCAAAGATATACAATGCAATATATAATCATCCCCTTTCTTTTTTTTCTAAGTGGGAAATTAGACAAAATTTTGGGGATTTCGCAGGGGAGCGACATCTAACAAGTGTTTGGCTTACGGTATGCCCTCTTGAGAGAAGCGGTGTCTGGACACAACATATATTTTTCATCCGAGCCCTATTGAGCACAACGAGGTCTTCAAACCTACAAAGCAACATAAGCATGTATATATATTCACATTCACAAATCTCACATGTTCTGACTTATTTTGCGGCGTGCTGCAATGCTCAGCAAAGGAATGGGGTTGGGTTGCGATTGGGGATGGAAGGTAAGGGGTGCGACGCTGAAAATCAAAAGAAGAATTCCCCTCTTGATGATGTTCTTCCTCGATTTTGCAGCGAAGCGAAGGTAGGAAGGCTACGGGGAGTGCGACAAAAAATCGAAAGAAGAATTCACCTCTTGATGATGTTCTTCCCGATATGTAGTGAAAAAGAAGGGCTACGAGGAGTAAGAAACTAAAGGAAGAATTCACGATGATGTTCTTCCCGATTCAAAGCAAAAGCTGAAGGAACTGAGGGTGTACATAGGAAACCAAAGAAAGAATTCTTGACGATGTTCTTCCCGATTCATGCACAAACCGGATGGAAAAAAAGGGTTCTGGACTATTTTACGGATGTGTGGGAATATTGGACTGTGGGGAAGGCTGGACGGCCATGGAAAGGAGAAGGCTTGCATGGTCACAACAAACAATCGACAAGATTTTTTTGCAAAATGGTGGTAAATCACGCAAATGAGGATCCGGGGATGGATGCGGACGGCCAGACTCATCAGGATGAGAATGCATGGAATAGTTGGGTCACGCGGGACACGGGTGGTCTCTGAGGTTGGTCACTGCGGGTCATTTGCAGCGACAACGGACGCGGACGCCGTGGGTGGCGCGAGCGGGGTCTTCTGATGATGGGCTATGGAGTGGCCACGCGCAATCTGCGAGAGATGGAGGATGATGAGAGGGGTGACGGTCATTGAATGGCGGACACGCGCGGCTCAGGCGCTGGAGACGCATGAGGATTGAAAAATAGCGTGAAAATGCTGCATGAATGGTCCACGTGTAAGCGAAGGATTGGAGGCAGAAATGGATGAAAAATTGAGAAAAAGCCAAGGAAATTAAAAGAATTACCTTGTATGCGGGAGAGTGCAGGAGAGAGAAAATGGGAGAAAAGAATGAGGGAGAAATTTCAGAAAATGGGGGAGATGAGGGAAATGAGGGGAGGAGTTGCTAAAAAATGGGAGGATTTATTATTCATTTTTTTTATTTTTTTTGAAAACCAAAAAATAAAAATGGTGGTAATTTGGGGATTTTAAAATAATTTTAAATTTATTAAATAATTTTAAAGTTGATTTCACACCGATAAATGCACATAGTCAATATATATATCAATTTAGAGTAATTCTATCATTCTGAACCCAATGGCATAGTCCATTTCGTGATTGGAGGCCGTTTGGTTCGAATCGATACCTTCTAACCTTGATATGCATGCAAGTGCATTGATGACTCGAGCGCTTGATCGATTGATCATCAAGTTGTGCAAATATTAATTTTGACATTCTAAATGATGGCAAAGTCCGTCGTCATTGGTTGATTTTTGATGACATCTTGTGCATTTCATCCTCGATTTGCACTACGATTATTCGACATTTACATAGACTCATCTGAATTGAGCATGAATAGTCTCATTTGGTAGATTTTTCCATTTCAAAGCTAACGCATGATCAATTTCATGAACGGGGGTCATTTGGTCATCATCGGTGCCTACTAACATTGATATGCATGCAAGCATGTTGACGACTCGAGCGCTTGATCAATTGATCATAATATCTATATCCTAACCAATTTTGATGTTCTGAATGCGATGGCAAAGTCCATTCATCGATCAGAGGTCATTTCGACCATTTTGGTGACATCCAATGCATTTTGAACCCCGATTTGCACTATCGCTTCCGAAGTCCGTCGAATTTGATTTGTAGGCTTGTTTTGATTTATGGCACACATATGGAGGTCAACAAATGTCCTCCAACAAATGTGATTCATGAAGCGAGTCAGTCAGTTGTTGACCTTTTGGTTTGCCATAGAACTTGGATCATTTCAACTTTGATTGCGATAGCTTATGGAACTTTGACAGGATTTGTCATTAGTATGCTGCCTTATTCAGGACATGCTAACTAACGGGCTTGACCAATTTGTCAGAATTGACTTGTCGGATAGGGAAGAGTTCTTGCACCCTCTACTATCTGCTTCAATGGCTTTGTTGAAGGTCTCTTTCTTTTATGTTATTGCATATTTGAGTCTCCTCCAACCCGCTTCATGTGGTGGGGTTTGATGGAGGAATTGGTCTCCCTTGTTTTGATGAATGACTCTGGGAATCTTTATCCGTGCTTGAATGGATTTGAAATTCTTTCCTCCTAGCTTTTGAGCTGGACTGATGAAAGAATTGACCTAATTTGTCAATATTGACTTGTCAGGAAGTGTATGTATACCTTGAATCCTATGCTTGCTACTTATTTGGATTCATTGGAGGATACGTACAGATGACCCAGCCTTCCGGCTTATGTAGGGTCAATGTTGAGTTATTAGTCTAGCAACGTGTGCTTTAACAGACTAAATAACTACAAAATTCCTTTTCTGCCATCAGCTTTGTTTGAACTATGGAATTGCTTCCTCGATTCTATTTTTTGCTTTGATGGACTTGATGAGGATTGGCTTTGATGCGCTTTGAGCTTGAGATCATTTGAGAATAGATTGAAATATCACCTCTGTAATATATAGATTAATTAATTTTAAGTGTTTCCTCATATTGTCTTGATCTATCGATCAAGTAGAGATCTCTTGGATCCTTGGTTGCTTGTAATCACTGGATCTGGTTTGAGGTTGAAACTATCATCATTGGACTAATAGTAGGGGCTCTTTCACTTTTCTTGGCTTGTGAGGAGGAGCATCAGCAACTCGGCCATATTTGGGCTTATTGAGTTAGAACTTTAGAACCTACTCAGTCTTGGACTTAAGTGGGTTAGTGATTTTGTCATCGAATTAACGAATGGGGTTCTTTCATTGCGGCCTTTTCTTGCAGATTGTTGAGTGAGGAGAGCGTCAGCAACTCGGCTATTTGTGGGCTTGTTGAGTCTGACCATTAGAACCCATCCATATTTTAGACTTTAATATGTAGAGGTTGATGTCTCTCCAACTTAGTTAATTAAAGCTTTCAAAAGCGGGAGTTTTTTTGACTTGGTCTCTAGAATTTGGCAAGTCTAAGAGATAAATTTTTGACATTTAGGCTATCTTTCAAGCATAAAATAGATTCTTTTTGTTTCGCAAGAACATGTAACTTAATAATGACATTATGGACTTATTGTATTTCGATAAAGCTTTTGTCAACTCAATAAGAATATATTTGAGGATCTCATCTTTGCATGATGTCAACTCAAAATAATAAATTTAATATAAATGAAAAAATGCCCCCTTTTGTAAGGGGAATTCTAGCACATTTAGAGAATTTTCAAGATGAAATTATATAAATACATCAATATTTGAGTTGATATACTCTAAAGGAGATTTTTATATAACATTGATTTCATCCATATATATAAATCTAAATGCCCCTTGGGTAACAAGAGAATTTTCATGAAAATGTTCTTCATTTGAGTATGTGATTTAGGGATCTCGCAAGCACCATATCAACCTAAATAGATATATAAAAAAAATGTCCACTTCGCATGGATTTTGTTCCCGAGAATGGTTGTCAAGTAAAGTCTTTTCAGTACCACCATTAATTGGTGTACTTGGTCTTTCACCCTTTAAGTCAATGAGTTGGTATGCCCTCCTTGTAGTATACCTTCAATGTAAAGGCCTTCCAAGTCATTTGCTCTATTGAATTTTGATTGATAATTTGGTCAATGAATCTATAACTCTTTTTTTGAATGTTGTTGCCAAACCATTTGGTCAAAAGCCCTAGACATCTTTGCGATAGACTTCTTTTGATGGGTAATCCCATCAAGCAATAGTTCCACCATTCTGACAAGCATTTTGATTCATTAGATTGTATTGATGGCTAATGATGAAGGTAGCCAACCCAATAAGAATGGCTTTCAGTTCTAAATACCAATGAATAGAGTGTATTTTATTTGGCATCTTGTAGGTACTTCCATGATACAGAGCCTCTCTTTGGTATCATTCTCTTTATTTTGAATCTTCATGTGCCTTACTAATGTCCTTGCAAAGGCCTCCGAAGTCTACAATAAAGGCTTCACAACAAAGGCAGTACTTTTGAATTATTCTTATTCCTCCCAGCTTGACTCTTCTACAATAAAGGCTTCACACTGCTTTTCTGAGGCAATGTCACTCTTAGCTCTTCTTGAAACAACTTCTTATTGATTTTGAGGAGTATGAGGAGCAACTTGAGTCATCCCTCAGGGTGATTTGGTACCCCTCTATTGATACTTTATCGGCTCTAGAACTCATCGAGTAAATATGATCATGATATAATCATCATTCATACTTGCCATTTTCTTAGCTAATTTTGCCAAGCAATCTTTATTCTCGGATTGAGAGACTCGAGTTAGTGTGATATTTGGTATTACTTCAAGAACTCGCATGATATAAAGCTAACTCAAGCTTGTTGATTCTATAGATGCCAAGTACTTGATTTATAATAAGCTGAGAATCGCCAAAAATATGCAACTTCTGAATGCCTATGAAAATAGCTTCTTCCAGTTCTTCCACTAACGCTTCATATTTAGCTTTATTATTAGTTCTTGGCTCGATCAATCCATATGATGTCATTATACCTCCTTACGGTTATGAAGATGATGTCGATTCTGCTTCTTCCTCTTAGAGATTGGACTTGTTTGATCGATGAGGCTCCATCAAAGTATATTTCCTAAATTTGTGATTTTTCTCTTTCATGAATGAGCATAATTTGATCATTGGGAAAATCATCATTAAGAGAAGAGTCCGCAGGGATAGGATGTGCAGCCAGAAAATCTGCTAAGACTTGTCCCTTCACTACTTTCTATGGAACGTATGTGATATCAAATTGCAAAAGCAATACTGCCCATCTTGCCAAGTGACCTGCCAGTGATGGTCTTATCATCAAGTACTTCAGCGGATTGATCCTCAAGATGAGGGTAATCTTATGAGATAACGAGCTTTTAGACATCTGTACTCGGTAGACTTCTAGATTTTGTTGAGCTTTGTGCCTGATCTCGTCAAGTCCATCAAATTCTCACATCCTCAGACATACATTATCATCTTGAGTGAGATTGTGTGGAATGGCTACTCAGAGTGAAGGTAGTTCAACTTCAAGTGGCAAGACTACTTTAGCTCCAAAAAATTTAACATGAGGAGTGGATTTTGTGGGAGTACAGTCTAAATGTCACGTTGTTGTCTATTTGTAAGGGAATTTTACTTCGAGATTTTGGCCTCCAAATTTGCTCACCTATTTGTCGGGACCTTTCGATGGCAGATTCTTAGACATGTCATCCAAGTGTCACGCATCGATGCTCACCATGCGAGACTTGAATTAGTAGGCATTTTTCCAGGGCTGTAAGAGGAGGTCTCTTTGGAGGAGTAACTCTAGTCTCCCTAAGGATAGGACCTTCATATTTTCTTTTCATCAGTCATTTCTTCTTAGCAACTTTGAGAACCCGATACACTCTTGCATATGCGTTGTTTCAAGTTTCCTCACTAGAGAAGTTGGAACCTGACATTGTCGGGTCTAGAAGGACTGCTTGATTTGACCAGTAGAGCTATTCCGCTTTACCCATCTTAGGCTATCAAACTATGGGTTGGAACACTCACTTACGGTTCCTGTTGGTTGTATAATTTCTACTTGAACAATGACTGTTGAGCATGTAGTTTAGCATTTCTCTTTCTCGATGTCTCTAGTTAGCTTGCTCCCTAGATGAAGAAGCTTTAGTCCACTTCTTCTCAAGCTTGGCCTCCATATTTGTTTTTCTTTTGGGACCTTTGATGATTCGAACATGTGATTCAGTGTCGCATACGATGCTCACCAGTGTAGGGATTACTAGTGATCTTGAGCGCTTACTACCACTGATTGTAGTTTTTATAGTGGAGCATTTTTGGCTTCTTTGATAATTGATATTTGATACATGTTCTTCATAAGACATTTTTCCTTAACAACCTTTAGAACTCTATGTTCTCGAGTAGATGAAGCTTCATGTTGTTCCTTCAGAAAGGTTAAAACTGGCTGTGGTTGAGCTGAGAAACACCATTTAACATCACCAGTAGAGCTATTCCTTTTCACCCATCTCAAAATTTTCAAATTTATTGTGGGGATAGAAATACTTGCTTCTGGTTGTAAGGTTGGTTGTATGACTTATGATTTAGACAATAACTATTGAGCTCGTAGTTTAGTATTTCTTCTCTTTTGCCTTCTACTCAATTTTCCTCCAGAAGATGAGGCTTCAATATCATACCTTCCTAGTGCAAAAGATTCAACTGACAGGGTTGTCGCATTCAAAGGTAAGACTGAAACTTTCAACCCAGTGAAGGTTCTCTTCATGACTGGCACCTCAAAATGAATCAACCTTTTAAGTACGAATGCTCTCTTTTGATGAACCTCAATAATAGTAGTCCAATTCAATTGTCATCCTCCAATGCATAGGTTGGTGTGTACAATATGCAGATGCTTCAGGTGGAGGATTATTTACAGCAGTGATGGTTGGGAAGTCTACACTATCAAATTGAATGGTAGCTCCAACATCCCCAGTATTGCTCACAACATTAGCAGATGGATATTGGCTTCGCGACCAAACTGCATGATAAATGGTGTTCTGAAGATCCATCGATATACATAACAAACAATTAATTAGGCCTAATTAATTCAATTTTAATGACAAAACTTTCTAAAATCATAACTAATTATAGAAAAATCCAAAAAAAATGCAAATTTAGACTCATTTTGAAGATATTTTAGAGGAGAATCTAGGAAAATTATAATTAATTGATTTTGAATAGTGACTTTGGCTTAATTAGGGTTTTATTAAAAAATCTAATTAGCTTAATTACATCTTAATTAAGCATTCAATTAATTTCAAATTTTTTATGAATGTCTAGGGGGATGACCTCTGCCTCCCATATTTTTTGGGATTTTATTGATGGCTTAATTAGGGAAATCATTTTAGCAAGCCCTAATCACTCTCTTAATCAAATTAATTATAATTAAGGAATGAATAGTAGCTAAATTAATTACTTGAATATAATTATCCATGTTAAAAGTAAAATCATTTGGGGAATATGATTGGGACATTTTCCTAATTTATTTCCTAAGTATACTTTACCTTTGAAACTTAAATTAATTAATGGGTTAATGGAATGATTAGTTGATTAATCAAGTAATTAGATCTTCAAAATGAGGGAATCAAAACCTAGTGGAATGATTGAATGATTTAGGGATTAGGATTGAGGCCTTGCCCTTGATCCTTTCCCCTTAGTTAACTTTATCATTTAAATCAAAGCATAATCAAAGCATTTAATCAATTCATTAATGGCCTAATGAAATCAAAATTAAAAAACAATTCACCCAACCTAAACAACCTTTAATTCTTCTTGGGTAGCTTCTTGGGTGTTCAATAACCCAAGGTGAGAGATAATGAAATTATGATTGGCTCACATGTGTGAGAAAATCATAAGAGTAATTAAGTGAGATCCCTTAAGTTTAATTAATTATTAATCATAAGCTAATTACATTAGGCCCCTTTCATTTCTTAGGAGCATTGCAAATTTACTTTTCATGTGGTTGCAAATCATATTGGCTTATTATTAATCAATTAACTTAAGATGATATAGGTAAGGAATAATTAATCCATTTAATTCATACCTTAACCTAGCTAAAAATAAAATCAACTTAATTCTTCTAAATTAAACCAAACCAATTCACACATGGGGGAATGGATTAGGATTAGCAAACCCTTCTCATATTTCCTAAGTCAAATAAAATTCAAAAATAAAATCTCCTTCAGGAATTTTGATTCACTTTAAATGATCTTATTTGGTTTGATGGTCCTTAGGAATTAATTAGGGTGAATGAACTTATGTGCTTACATCCCTTTATTTCTTTCCAATCATGCTAAATATTATTTTCCATATGAAATAATGCATCCATATCTTTTGAAAATCAATTAATAAAATGTTTCCTTTTATGTCAAATTGCATGTGTTGGCTAAAATTAAAATATGAGTGGCTATTATCACTATTAAATCAAAATTATTTTCAAAACTTATAAACCAAAGATTATAAAATGAAGTGATGTTAGTTATAAATTTTTATAAGCTTGCATGTGATGATAGCATAAGATGTGTATTATGAAGTCTTCTTTCTTTCTCTTAATATGGATTCACATAGGATTTGCAAAGTGTATAGTTCATTTGAAAAGAATATAACACTTGCCTAAATCTATTCTATGCATCTCCATATTATGACTTAGAAAGAATCTTCATGTTACAAATGTAAATCATACAACCAAATAAATGAAACATAAATTTTTTCATGGATTTTCTCATCCTTGTAGTTTTGTACATCTACATATATTTATGAAAAGTGGTATATTAGTCTGGACATCCGAGTTGTGAGACTTTAAGTAGCCCTAAGTAGGTCTTGTACCTTACGCCCCTGGTGTAGAAAATAATGGTGCTATACTCACTTATAACTTTTATACATGTGGATGTGCATTTAGCTAATGGATGAAAAATCCTCTTTTCTATATAATAAAGACATGCATAAATGATCCAATCAACAAATGAAATATCCAAATTTCCAAATCACATCTCTTTGCATTCATCATCAAAGTGTGCTAAGATTTGCATTGCATGTATAGGTATGCTTAGGATTATTCATATGCATGGTATACATGATGGAAAGAAATAAGTGGGTGTGTGTTATGATAGTAATCCACCATAATTAATTCTAAGATGTCTTCCATATTGAATAGGACTATTTAAAGAGAACCCAAACTTAGGATCAATTAAAATACATAATAAATCATTCACTAAAGGAAATTCACTATCTTAGAAATGCTTTAAGATAGGGATGAAAGACAAGTTCTCTTCTCTTTTCTTCTCTTCATAACATTCAGTCATAAAGTGTAGGTTCATTCGAACCAAATCAAATCACCAACTAAAATTGACAAATCAACTAAATCACTTAAAATGAAATGATCTTCTAAATTGAATCTTTCACACTTAAAAAATTTCAACCTTAAAGTCTAGCTAAGACATGCCACACAAACCTTTAAATACATATATTAGACTAAGTCATCATTTTAGCTCTATGTTAGGGAGGTGCATGGTTTGATGCATGCTTTTATTTTTGTGGTGTAATATTTTAAAATGGATGTTAATGTATGTGTATGCGTGTGTTAGGTTGGTATTAATAATCATGCTTTTACAGGGGTTGTGCTTAAGGGACGCTGTAATAAAAATATAAATGATTTTTGATGTGTAGGTTGCTTATATTCCTAAGCAAAACCCAAATTAGGACAGGTGGACTTGGTTACCCATGTGTGGGGTGCTAAGTCCAAATTATTCATATAACTGCTTAGGTTGTTTAGTATGTTTAGCTAACCTTTACTTTACAAGTTTAATTAGATTTTCCTTTCCCATTTTGATGTAAATTTTATAATTAAGATTTGGAATGAATGTTATGGGGAATTAGGATGAACATTGATTATAAGATCAAGTCTTATGTACCATGTGATGCCTTTGGAGCAACCATATTCTAATCAAGCCAAAAAAAAAAAAGAGAAGCTAATCAAAAGAAGCAAATCAAAATGAAGAATGAAGAATGAAGACCCCATAACATGAATTCCTTTTAATTGTAATTATTCATTTATAATCGAGATGTATAAGGGTAGAGCTTCTACCCACATTTCTTTTCGGGTTATGCGGCATACCGACCCGACCTCTTATTCTTTTTTAGCTTTATAAAATTGTTTGATGTTGTTTAGCTTGTGCATTAGAAATGGCATGCCTTTTCATAGTTTCTTTATGATTGGTGATTCTTGTGTGGCACATGCGATTAGGCTCTTATGAAAAATAAATCTTCTATCAAATTAATCAATTCAAAATTAAACTAAACAATTCATAACTCACCTAAAGCCTAAGAACTAAACTAAAATAATAAAAGATTTAGCAACCTCTTTGTTGGATGTTGTATGTTTCACATCAAGAATAAATCATATTATCTTACTCTTGCCAATGGAGGGCTTCCACTTTTGCCAGAGAAAATGGCTTGACTTTTGAGAGTCATGGTGGAAACACACATCCTTCTTTCTGATTTGGCTCATAGCTAATTTTCTCATGTATTAGGCATATAAAATCCTATAGCCAGTGTCAAAGGAAAAGTCCAAAGATCAAAATAAAACTTAACAAAATTTGTATTAGATTTAGGTCATTATTCATGCCCTTCACGATCTAGTCTCTTAGGGAGTGAGTTTAAGGAGTTAGTCTCCTTTCTAAATAAGCAACAATATAGCCATATTAGCATAAGACTTACCTATATGTATTTAAAATCATAGGAGGAGTTAGTTAGCGCCACCCGGTGGTTGTAAGTCTGATGGTGGTTTATCCTCTTGTGGAGGTAAACCATACCCATTTTACCATATATTCAGGTCGAGCTTTGGCCTCGCCAAAGCTCCCTAGATTTAGGATCTGAGATTATTATTTTCTTTTGGGGCTATAAGCATAAATCCTCACCTCTTAGGCATTTCTATAATCTTGTATTGTGGAATTGTAAGCCCTAAATTTCTAATAAAAAAATTTCTACATAAATATATAATTCTCTTCAATTTCAAAAATATAAGCCCAACATAGATAGTTTGGGATGCTCACTAGCTTCCTAGTGTCATGAGCATCCCATACTCATCTCTCTTTGATTTCTATAATAAATCTCCCCTTTTGATCAATCCCACTTGATTTAAAAATAAAACCAATTGATTGATAGTCTTATCTTTAAAATCTTTGGAAATGATCATTTACCTAAATCGAGAGTATTCTTATGGAATCTTATTCCTAGGATGTAATTAATAATTGCCTCCATAGGAACTTAATGAACCGATTTAAATAAACCTACTTTACTTTTTTGTATAAAGTAGGGAAAGATCTCGTACATTCAAGATCAATTATGTCTTAGGAGTCTTATTTGGTGATTAGGTCCATTATAGGATAGTGACTTCTATCTCGAGATAGTAATTCCTTAATGTTGTGCGATCACCCTAATGAGTACATCTGGATCTATGTGGTGTCCACTCACATAAACACACACACATAACAATCATAACACAAAAAGTAAACACCACAATATCCAATTTGTCGGTGCTAACCATCTTAAAGCCCTCTCACTTACAATTACTCTGCCGCATAGCCATCCGGTAAATTTCTTTTGGTAGATGCAACTAATGGATCACCCGACATGGATTAGTTACACGTCCACAACCAACACCAAAGAAGTGAGGAGCCGAAGAGCGGTTCCTGTGCACTTGGCTAGGATGGACAGAATGAGAGAAGGAGGGAGGGAAGAGTCCTCGTTAGGCTGGGAGCAGGAAAAATAGAAGAGAACCCAACAGGCTTGTTCGATCGGCAGGAAAACAAAGGGAACCCCCTGCTTGCGGTTGCTTGCCATTTTTTTAGAGCAATACCGGAGGGAACGATTTCGGCTTTAGGAGATGGAACTAGAGGCGGATCGTTGTGAGGATCATGCTTGCGGTAAAAGGAAACCAAACAAGAAAGAGGTTGATTGAGTGGGCTTTAGGTTTTATTTTAAAATTTAAGGTAATTAATATACTAATTATCTTAATTAATATACTAATCAACTCTAATCTGAATTTTATGATGACAAAAACATATAGTTAATATATGTCTTTCTTAGGTTATTTCTATATTCGGACACAACGCAGATCCGTTTGTGATGAAGCCGTTTGGTTTGAGTCGGCATCGAATTGGATCAATTTTGGCTCAAAATTGCGTGTCGCCACTTTAGATCACTTGACATTTGTCTAGACTTGTCTAAATTGAGTGTGGATAGTCTCATTTGATAGATTTTGATGTTTTGAAGCTAACGGTGTAATCAATTTTATGAATGGAGGTCATTCGGATATTATCATAGCTTTTCGACTCTGATATACGTTAGCACATTGATAGCTCAATCGTTTGATCGGTTGATCATTAGATTGTGCAATATTTATATTCTAACTAACTTTGATGTTTTGAACGTGATGGCAAAGTCCGTTCATCGATCGGAGGTCATTTGAGCATCGTCGCAGCCTCCCGACTTCGATATACGTGTCGGCACATTGATAGCATGATCGATTGATCGGTTGATCGTTAGATTGTGCAATATTTATATTTCAATCAATTTTGATGTTTTGAACGCAATGGAAGTCGAACGGAGGTCATTTCGACTATTTTCGGTGACGTCAGTGCATTTTGAGCCCGATTTGCACTATTGCATCAGTTCGTCGAATTGACTTGTGGCTTGACTCGACTTATGGCATATATGAAGTAAAAAAAATCTTCTTTAGTATTATAACCCCATATAAAGTTTTGCAAAATATGCCTACACCCTTTTTTATTCAATTTTTCTTCTTGGGTTATGTTTCATTTTTTTTGGCAAGTTTTTAGAAGGAACGGTCCCTAAGTCCTGACTATTATTTCAGGTTTATCGGTGTGTTTAAGAGTTTTTTTTTTTGGCTTATCATTGAGTGAAATTCCTATTTTGATGAACAAACTACAAGCTAATCTCTAACTATAACAAGGCTTCTTGTAAAGATGTAATTACGGTTTATGAATATGATTCATTTCATTTGAAGTGGAAAATGTACATGATGATAGGAACTCTATACTTTAAAGATTAAATTTTATTGGAGGGCAAAAAATTTACTAGTGAAGTCAAGGTTCGCATCTGTAATGTCTGAAGTTATATTTCATCGGGTTCATGCAATTGTATATTGTTACTAATGTGCTAAATAAGTTTAGTGAATATAATAAATCAGGATAGATTGAAATTCATCTTTATGTTGAATGTATGTATATGGAGAGCTTGAAGGTAGGTATAATGTAAATAAACAAAATATATAAGAGGGTATGAAACCATGTTGTAAAATATCCACTTAAAGTTTACTAAGCCTTATCATAACCAACATCATTGCACATTTATAAGAAGAGACTCTAGTTTATGCAATGCATCTAAGGGTAAGGATATAGAAATCATATGACAAAACATGAAAGGAGATAACAAATCCTAATTATGTAGTTGATGAAGAATGATAGATTACTAATTACTCAGATAAGGATGAGTTAGAAAGTGAAGGAAATACTCTAATCAAGATGAATATTTAAATTAAGATTGGAAGGCTTTTGGAATGAATTATTAGAGACAGTTAGATATGAAAAATGTACTTGACGATGAGAATGATGAAGTTATTTTTAGAGGAGATTCAAAGATGGAGGAGAAAAGGCTGGAAAATAGCATTAAATGAGATTCTATATCAAGACACTAAGGACCAAATTGTATTGCAAGTTGGTATTTGTATGGGAATATGAAGCAAGTAAGAAAGATGTAAGAAATGCATCATGAGAATATTATTTATAGGAGAGAACCTCAATAGAGGTAAAAATGACTTCAAAAGGTACACCCAAAGGTGTAACTCTCAAAGATGTAATTGGATTATCCATGCATCAATATAAAATGAGAATTACCATCAAAATGAAGAAGCTTAATAATACACATAGTTGCATATGGAACTAATCTAACATGAGAGGAGTTGGATAAAATGTTGGAGGAGGAGAAAAAGGAGGAAAGTTGAAGAAGCTCGAGGAGAAGCCATGGGAGTTGAGGAGTTATCAAACATTAGAATGGCTCCAAAGGAAGGAAGTATCCATGCGAAGAAAAGTGAGGAAGAGGAGGGCAAACCGGATGAAACTTTTGGGTAAAAATAAAACTCATCCTAAGCTCTCATTTGCAATAGGTCCAAGTGATTAGTTGAAATCAATTTGAATATTAAGATTTTCGGGGAACAAAGATTTTTTTTATTAGCTATACATCACTAGGTGTGGAAATGACGAGTTAAGTTAGAGTCATTTTGACTTGAGCTTCTTGAGCTTGATTATTTAATAGATTTGAGCTCGAGCTTTATTATTTGAGTTTGAGTAAGCTCATGAGCCAAGTCATTTAATTTTTTAAGATAAAATAATTTTGATTCAGATAATTTTTTTGATAAAATGATAAAAAATTAAAAAAATAGATAGAAGAGAATGGGATATAATTTTTAAATATTTTTAATAATCTTATACTTAAAATATTAAATATTAATATATTTTAAATATAATTTATATTAATATTTATTAAATAAGTTGGCTCACAAGCTAATAAATCAAATCGACAAACTTGATCTTGATTTATTAGCTCATTAAATTTAGTTTACTAGCCATTTATTGAATCTAGCTCGAGCTAGTGGCTATCGGTGGAAAAAAAAGGATTCATTTCCTTTTATTGGTCAATAATACTATGGAATCGGTGTCATGTTTGGAGAAATTATTACGTCCAGTATTCAAATGTAGTTATATATCTCAATCAATAGCATTACACCACGTGACAATTACACATCATATATACATAATACACAATAGGCACAACGTTATTAGAGTCTAGGCGTAGAGCTACATCAAAACTCCGCACATAATGATTTCTCGGGATTTCAATCGAGTCTTTACCTTCAAGGTGGCCTATGTGATCAATTTTGCCAGGGAAGAATGCAATATCCGACAAATATAGATATTTGGTTTGGCAAAAAAATTAGATGAATGTGTTTTAAAAGCATTAATTTTATTTAAACAAAATTTAATATAGTAATGAATTGAACTGTAGTGAACACTATCATGTCATGGATTTTAGGTTCACTCGGGTTAACTTGGTGAGGAGAAAATATTACATGCGGAGTCTTGATATAGCTTTTCATCAGGACTCCAATCATATCGATCCGTGGCTCGGTTCTTTTTTATATTAAAATAATATAAAAAATTATTTAGAATGTGTCCCACTTTCATTAGAGTCTCCCCATGTAATATTTTCTCCTTGGTGAGGATGTTATAACTTCAAATTTTTTCTCTTTGATTGATGTGCATGTATTGACATATGAATTATTATTTTTACATTATTATTATTAATTCATTTAGAAGATTAATTTTCAATTATGAGTTATATTATTTGATCACTTTTAAATATAAATTCAAAATGTCGGTACATTTTAGCATTGAAAAAAATGTGATTTAATTTAAGAATTGCTTGGTTCCATATCGGTATAAGATCTTATCCTCAAAATAGTTTGTCATAATTATTATGTCATGATACTTAATTTAGTCTTTATTTCTAAATTTATATTTTAAATAATTTTAACTTTATAATTATTTTACACTATATTATAAAATTTTAATGTATGAATATTGAATATTGCATGAGGATTTAGCACAAAATTTGATTATAGAAAACTTTTATAAAAGATAGTATAATTTTTATATTAAAATTATAGAAAAAAAATTCATAGAAATTGAATTAGTTGAAATTATCTATCATATAAGTAAGACTATAAAAATTTGGTTTTTCTCTTAACTTGGGAAGTTCGAATTATAAAATTGATAACACTTATTTAATCTATTGTATTCATGATAAATAAGTTTATACTTAGTCTTAATAGTTGATACTTCTCGCCATTTTTTTTTATGCATAAGGTTCAAAGTAAAGAAAGATTGGGGTTAATTTGATGTTTTCTCTCTTAAACATCAAATGAGTTTAAATTTTTTTTAACTACTTTTTTTCTCTTTAATTTTTTTTTTTCTAAATAATTTTTATTAAAATTGATTTCTTAATTTCATGGATTATTTCCTAATCTTTTTAATTATTTTTTTTTTCAATTAGTAATTTTTGTCTCATTGAATTAAATTTATTTTTTAATAATAAGAACAAGTCTTTCTCCTCCTATAATAGTCCATTAACTTCTCAAAGAGGAAATGGACAAAAGAATGACAACTTTCTTTTTCAATGATCTGCGCTTCTATGACTCCTTATTAGTTCTGCCTTGGTCCTTAGCCTTGACTCATAACTCTAGAGGAGATTTCTTCCTCTTCAAATTTTCTTAAAGAGACTTTGATCTCATCTAGGATAATGTATGCTTTCTCAATAAGACCTTTAAATTCCAAAGTGGTCACAATTTTCTCCATCCAAAACTTTCTTTGAAATTCTTATGGATCAAATGCCCAATTCCTTTGTGTATTTGGAATGACTTTTTTCTAAAGTGGCAGTTTGATTGAATTCCCCAGCGACTCTCTCTTCAAAACTAGGGTTAATTTGCAAATCTACGTTGGTTAACCTTCCTCCCCTTGTAGTTTCTCAATTTGAATGGATCAAATTTCAACACATTCTTTATGATTGAAGCATAAACCATGTGTCAAATATGCCTCCTTTTGCACATGAAGACCATTCTGTCCTTTTTAACTCCAACCAACCCCCTCTTCACAGAGTGGTAGGAGGCGACTCGAATAACAAATATAGCATCAATCCTCCCTCTCTCCCAAGTCACCCACAGACTATTATTCAAAGCTCAGATCAACCAGTTGCATTCACTCCCAAGAGAGTGAATGACTCCCTCCACCATAAGCAGCTAAACAAGCTCCTCACCCAATCTCCATAGTCCTTTGAGGAAAACATTGAACATGAAGCTCAAGCCAACATGTTTTGATCACGATCCTCACAATATCTCCTATTCATACAACATTATTACTCTTCTATTTCTCCTTCAAGGTTTCATGCTCAAAAGCTTGGACCGTCTCTAATATTCTTGGGAAGTCCTTGAACACGGAAACTAATTTGGATTCAAAGAAGTTCAAGTCTTATCTCACATAGTTTAGCTCAAAGGCTCATAATAATAAGAAGGAAAAAAGCCCTCCTCCCATACTTCTTCATGATTCCCTAATTGGATCTGGAGCGTTCATGGTCTTTTGTAGGCTAAATGATTGCACGAGATTAGTTAGGGAATATCACCTTGATATTCTCTGCCTTATTAAAACTAAACTTAATTTGGTTTCTATTGAATTAAGCTCTTTCTCTCAGAAGTTCAAGCTATTTCTTTATGAAGATAACATCTCCAACTTTGAGTGCCACCCGGGAGGAAGGATATGGATTAAGTGGAACTATGCTTCTATTTCCTTCAATCATTTGATTAGTACACCCCAAGATCAATGGTGAATTCATGATTGATACTACCTCTTTTTCTTCACTTGCATTTATGCTTTTAACAAGGCTTTGATTGACTAGATTTGTGGAATTCCTTTGGGATATCTCTAATTTATGGATGCCTTGGATCCTTATGGGGATTTTAATTGTGTTCTCTATAACAAATAAAATATGGAGGTAAACCTTGATCCCAGTGAGCTCTCTAACTTTAGGGACTATGTTCAAGGCTTGTTATTTGCCCTTTAGTTTTTTACGGTCCAATCATAATTGATTAATTATATTCAAACTAGGATTGATAGAGTGTTGCAACCTAAAGTGAGGACCATTTTTACATCCTACGTAAAGTTACTACCCCTCTCTCCTCAATCACTCCAAATCATCTCTTATCTCGATAACTTCTCCGGACCCACAGTTTATGTTTCACAACTCTGGACTACTATCCTACTTTCTCTGCAGAGGTCCAAAAGGCTTGGAATACTTTTGTCCTAGGAGATCCTCTTTATGTTTTCTCTAGAAAACTTAAACTCGCTAGAGATGATTTAAAAGCAAAAAATGGGACTCCTCATCCCTTCAGAACCTTATCAATTCCACCAAAAATGACCAAGAGAAAGCCCTCCTTTCTCTTGAGAAGGATACTCAAAATCCCTTTCTTTTAAGAGATGTCCTTGATATCAAAGATATCAAGACTTATCAAACAAGGAAGCTCTAGGCTAAACAAGAGCCAAAGTCCATTGGCTCACAAATTCTCATGACCATCTCAAATTCTTGTACACTTCCATTAAGGAGAAAGAATATCAATCTTATTAGAGAACTTCATTCTAGCGAGGGCTTGATCTCTAATCCTATTGATATTACCTCAAAAATCTGTAATTTCTACTCAGCTCTCTTCAATATGAGCTCCGGCTCTTAGCATACATGAAGTCCCATGATAATATTCTCTCCTCAGATCAATCTTGAGATCTACTGGTGAGCTCAAATGAAATCCGTTCCCCTTGAAATTAATGAAAACAAATCACACGGGCGATGGGTTTAAGTCCAAATTCTATTCTCACTTTGGGATTTCATTAGCAAAGCTTTCTCTTGGCAAATCACTTCTTTAAATGTAACAAACTTCCTAGTATGTTCAAACACAGCCTCATTACCCTCATCCCTAAGACCAAGCACACAAGATCTTTAGCTGATTTTAGGCCTACTTCTCTCTATAATACTTTTTATAAAGTGCTTGCAAAGGTTTTGACGAATAGAATAAAAAAGGTTCTACCTTCAATATTACATTAGGCCCAATCTGCTTTTATTCTAAAGAGGGATATTTCTGATAATATAGCCTTGGTGTATGAAATCTGTTGGGATTTCTATAAGAACACGAGCTTCATCATATTGACTTAAGGAAGGCTTTTGAGACTATTAAATTCAATTCTTCTCGAGCTTCAACAAAAGGCTTTCCTTCAAAATTTGTAGGTTGGATCTATCATCATGACATCTCATTCTCTATAGTCCTTAATGGAGATAAGGGACTTCTTCTCCTCATCAAACGCCTTTGACAAGGCTGCCTCTCTCTCCCTTCTTATTCACCACTATGGACACCTTTTCTTTTCTTTGGATAGATTGAATCTCAGATGTTACATTCCCTCTATCACGGTAACTCTCTAATTTCTCACCTTCTTTTTTAAATGATCTTTTTTTTAGCTGGGAATGTGGATATCCAGGGATCTCTCAAAGGGAAGTTTAGATATGCTTGACTACAATGGGTTTGAGTGTTAATGCGAAAAGTCAATCAATCATTTGCTTTTCAAAAGCTTCTAGCACTAATGAACACGTAATATTTTAAATATGACTCAAGAGAGTTTCCACTTAAATACTTGGGTCTTCCTCTTATTCTGGCTCACTCAAGTCGATTCATTTCAATTCTCTCTTGATAGATTGTTCACTTGGTTAGCTAAAGTCAAAATTCCTTTCTTTTTTGGGGGATTTCAATTACTTCAATCTACAGTCAATAATTTTCTTTCTTTCTGGTTCAGATCTATGGCGGTTCCAAAATGTGTTATTAAAAAATTTTCTTCTTTTTGTGCTAAATTTTTTTATCGCAGAGGCAAACAACAGAAGATCCATCTCATATCCTAGAATTAAACTACTCTTCCTAGGGATAAGGGGGGAACAGGTCTCTTGTCCGCTTCCTCTCTAAACCTCCTATGTAAGTCTAAATAGTTCTAGCGGGTTTTGACCAAAGCTTCCCCACTTTCAAATTGGCTTATTAATAGATATGTGTCCTTTGGTCTAAACTCCCAGTGTCCTCCCTCTGGATATTTAAGGTTATGTGCGGCCGTTTAGGGATCATCTTACTTTCAACATTAGTAATGGCCTCTCTCTTTCTATTCTTCAATCCATGGTGTGCACAAATTCTCTATATAAAATCCTTGGCCCCTCGCTTGATATTCTGAATTTTCTCCCTTGCCTCTCTTAATTCTATCATCCATAATGAGGTTTGGCTCCTCCCTAAAGCCCTACAGTCAAATTTTCAGCACTGTTATAATATCATTAGTGGTATCAAAGTGGGTATAGGCAATGACTGTATAATATGGAAGGATTGCAATGTCCCAACTAATACTATCCTCAAATAGATTATTTTTTATTGCTATCCTATCTTGAAGTGGTATAAGGAAATCTGGTTCAAGGTTATTAACTAACTGATTTTTTTCTTTGGATGGCTTATATCTGTGAAAACATCGATACTCTTGACAGAGGACTTGGCTCCAATTTTGATTGTTGCCTCTGCCCTCCTCGAATCCCATCCTCACCTATTCTTCTAATGCTCCTACTCCATGTGGTGATTAGGAACCTTTTGCAGAAGGGCTTTTTCTGCTTCCCACTCTCAAAGTATTGGAGTTACACTAACTGCCTCATAAAGCTTTGAAAAGGCTTCATTATCTTATTACTACCATTCTTGTTTACTCCATTTGGAGAGAGAGAGGCTGCATGTTTCATCAAAAGGGCTTCACCTCCTTACGTTCTAGTTTTCAACATCCATCTTTAGTAGCTCTTAAACTCGGAAGGTGGAAGTTCAAATCAAATTGGCCAACTCATGTTACCCTATCTGAATGTGGAGGGAGATCTTTGAGATGGTTACCTTTTGGCTTTCTTTTCTCACTGTGTTTTTTGGTTGTTTCGATTCTTTGTTGGGGTTGTTTCTTTGTAAACATGCTTTATCAAGAGTTTTATTTTGCAGACCATGATGAGATTGCTTGCTACAAAGATCTTCTTTCTAATGCTAACCTTGCAACATTCCTGTTATGGCTTCCTCCTTGGATGGTTCTCTTACAACGGAGCTTGGGTTGACCTTTTCTCGATCAGCCTTATGCTCATCTCTCCCACTCTCTGACAATTGCTCTGGCTTTGGATGGCGGAGGTGTCAACCATTTCTTTGGTTTTTTGTATGATTGTTTTCAACAATCATTTTGATAAATTTTTTACCTCTGAGTATGATTTTTGTTGATCTTTTCCTTGGTTTTATGCATTTCTTGTTTAATGGGTTTTGGCTTGAAATCCCTGTGGTCTCCATTTTATTTTTTCTCTGTAATCTCATATTCTACTTTGGAATAATATATATCTAATAAAATTTAACAATTATATTTTTTATTATATAAAATTATTTTTTAAAAAATAGAATGAAAATTTATTAGAACATTTACTAGTTGAAATCATTATATTATGGACCATTGATATTTTACCAGTAATATATTATTTTCCAATAATACAATATACATTATATTAAGTCTTGTAATATATTATTTGAGAATCTCTAATTGTGTGTATGTATGTGTGTTTATCTATCTCTATTGTATTATTAGAAAATAATATTTTTAAAAGTTTGTCACCTTTCTCTTAATACATAATGAAAGCTTGATAGTTTTTTTATTGCTTTGCTTTTTAGAAAGCAACTTAAGTTGTATTTAATTATTAATTTTTTGATTGATTTTTAGAAAATTTTGTAATAAAAAACTTTTTTAGAGAACAAGATATGTTAGAATGTAGTAGTTATCAAAAGTTATTGTTTGAATTTTTTTTTAAAAAAATATTTGTGCTACTTGTAATAATTTTTCAAAATATTAATTTCTTGATAGTAACTTTATTAATTTTTTCAAAAATTATCGGAAAGCGAACTAACATTTTAAACTCATATTCCTACATGATATGAAAGGCTGATGACAATTTTATACTATTAATACTCTGCTAATTAATGTTGAATTTTAATAAGGATAATTTTTAAAAAGGAGCATATAATTAATAAAATTTAGCAAAGGAATTATTCTAAAAGAAATTTAAAAGGAGCAAAAACGTAAATTGCATCGTTTTCAAATAAAAAAAAAAAAAAATAAAAAAAAATTCAAAAACGTGAATAGTAATCACGTTTTGGGAAAATTGATTACTATTCATGTTTTCTAATTTTCTATTTTAACTTTTTTAATAATAAGATTTTATTGAATGTTTAAATATATAAAATAATAATAAATAATTAAATGTATTTAATTAGCAAATTATGTGATTTCGATCTATTTTTTAAATTTTTTAAAAAAATCTATAGAATAAAATTAAAATTAAATGGTAAATTAAAAAATAATTACAAATAGATAATTTAAAATAATTTATGACATTTTCTGAATCTTAAAATAATTATTAAAATAGTTTTATTTTGAGAAATAATATTATAAATATATTAATTAATGTTTTTTTATAAATAAGATTAATTATTAATTACAAAAACTAATTTTAACTTAGACATACTTATAAATTTTAAAGAAATCTTATTAATTTATTATAAATAGTGTTTTCATATGTAATGTATTTTTTGATTCGAAATTTTAATTTCTAATGAATTAGTAAAATTTTAAATAATTTATTTTAATTTTCAATATTTTATTTTAAGTTAGAAAATTTAAAATTATCTCGTATTTTTTAAAATTAAAGAACTAAAATATATATATTTTTATTAATAATTTTATTTAATAAGTTATTGTTTGATATACATATTATATAATTTTACATATTAATAAGTTAATTTGATTATTTGTATTATATACATAATAGTAAATTTATATAATTATATATATAAAATAACTTATTAAATAAAATAAAAAGTAAAATGCATACTTTTATTAATATATTAAAATATAGAGAGAAGTTTAAATTTTTTTAAATATTGTACATAAAATATTTTAAAAATTTTAATAAATAAATTCCACTGATTCGTTAGAAATTTAAATTTTAAAACAAAAATATAGTAGAGATGAAAACACCAAATAATATAAATTAATAAGATTTTTTTAAATTATTAAAAATTCCTAAGTTAAAATTAGTTTTACGATTAATAAAATTAATCTTATTTATAAATAAAATATAAACTATTATAATTATAGTACTATTTATCAATATAAAATTTTTTTAAGTAATTATTTTAAGTTTAAAAAAATATAATAAGTTAATTTTAAATTATCTATTTCAAATTTTTTTAAACTTACTATTTTAAATTAATATTATTTTATATATTTTCATAAAATTAAAAATGATAAATAATAATCTTACCTTATTTATATATTTTAAATATGTTGATTTAATATATTTAAAATTCTATCAAATATTATTATTAATAAAATTGTTAAAAGAAATAAAAATTAGAAAACGTGAATAGTAATCACGTTTTCTGAAAACGTGACTACTATTCACGTTTTTGCTCCTTTTAAATTTTTTTTTATAAAAAAGCTCCTTTTGCTAAATTTTATTAATTAAAAGCTCCTTTTTAAAAATTATCCCATAAAAATTGACGTTAATAACAAAAAATTGATGCTTTAGAAAATAAATCGGAGGAGAGGTCCTCCAAGAGCATAAAACTCATCCTCTTGGCGTAGACTTCTATCCATCTCTCCCTCCATTAGAAAATCCATCGTGGGTTCATCCATCTCATATAAATTCTCACGCTTTCTCATATATTTTTCTCAAGTAATTACTTGAATAGATATTTAAGCATTCTGAACATCTTATCTCTTCTTACCTTTCGATATCCTCGATATATAAATCAATCCACCTTCTTCATTCTTCCTCAACAATAATCCATCCTCCTTGCTCTATTCTCCTTGCCTTCACCCTCTTTTCTGGATACAAATCTGAAGAAGCTCGACAATTTTACCCAGATCGAAAAGCGGATCATGCTATATCGGATGAAGAGGATGAAGAACAAAAAAGGAAAAACGAGCTCATATGTTTTAATTAATGGAAAACTACTTTTTTTCCCACTTTAAAGTATTATTTGGTGAGAAGCGGTGTAGATCGTTTGATATTGGGCAAAAGCGACTAAGGTACTTTGGGAGAATTGGAAGAAGTTAGTGTGAAAAAATATGATTTGGCTTGATTGATTGGCGAGAAGGAAAAGGGAGTTTTATTCCGATAAACAATGCGATGCTATTGATCATGGCGAAATTATGGACGATTTGCTTTAATAATTATATTACAAATTATTATATATTATTTAGGTTTTCTTCGTCCGTGTTTATAATTTATTTATTATCAAGGAACTATTTGTTCTTTGTATTTGGCAGTTAAATAAAAGAAGATTGCATATCTTTTATATGTACTTGGGTTGGAATAAAATAGATGCAAAGTATATTATTATATATTTTTATTTTTCAGTTATTTGAATGGCCATTCCTGCGTATATTTATGCACACGCGTTAAAATTCTATTAAATATACTATGGTAGTAAAATGCATATTTTTTAAAAATAAATATTTATTTTGTCTCACTTAAGATCTCATTTGTTGAAGTTAGAAAATTCGCCTTTAAAAAAAAAAGTAATTCGCAATTTGATTTGGTGAAATTAAAATTAACATTAACACCATTCTCTATTAATTTTTTTTAAATTAGCTCAAATTTTATAATTTTAATTTCATTTAATCACGTAAAAGTGAACTTCACACAAGCTAATTAAATCTCATATATTAGGAATATTTTCACAATCAGCATCACAAAGCACTCCTTTCATACATATTAGTATCAATTAGAACCTAATTAATTATGATTACTTATCAGTTTTATTAATTTTTAAAGTAATGTTAGAGCAACTAAATAAATTATAATTATTATTTAATCATCTAAGTTAAATATTATTAAAGCTAATTTAAACATTAATTAATATTGATGAATCTATTCATCTTGCAAATTTGATTTCAATTCCTTCCTAGATTTACATTAATTTTACAATCATTAAAATTATAAATCCTTAAAATATAAAGTTAAATAGTTAACTATGATTTAATAAGTGTGACTAATATTTTTTAAAATTTACATTTTAAAAATTTAATAAATTTAAATTTGTTGTGTGTTAGAACATTTAAGGTGGTAAAGAGGATGTGTTTAATATTTTAGTTTTATATGAAAATCTAACATACATACAAGTTAAGAGAAGAGTTGTAAAAACTAATAATTTTTATGTGAAAAACTCAAAAAAGAGAGTGATAGCTAAGAGATGGAGGTTGGCGTGTAATTGAGTACTATGATCAAGTGATGTCAACTATAATCGTGCTATTATAGTAAAATGATGATGATTGGGCAACCATGATTGGGAGACTAGAGTTAAGCAAAGCGTCTTTGAGTGAGAATTGTCATTAGAGATGAGATGATGGGTATGGGTTGCCAAGTTGTTCAAGACTTCATAGTTCTACCATTCCGATCAACCTATCAGAACCAATTTGCTAAAGCTAAAGGGATTTATGCCATAACTTTTAAGGAGTTTAATTAATAGTCATGAGTTGCTAACTTTAAGTGATTTAGGAGTGGATTTATTTTCTATGAGTCAATTTGTTAGTGTTGATTTTGAAAAGTAGAATTTATATTTTGGAGGAAGACATGTTGATTATGAAAGCAAAGATTTACATCATAGGTGATGCAAAATGAACCGAAGTTAGCATTTGTTGAAAAGATAACATGGCATGCTTTTATGTAAAGAAATTTTTATTTTATTCAAACATAAAAAATTACTAATTAATTCACACCAAAATATTATAATTATATTTATTAATGTGGTCTTTATATCCACAATTATACATTTTTTTTCTTATTTGTTTCTACACAATAAGCTATAAAAACCTAACAAAAAGTTTGGTTTTTTTCTGTAGTAAAAAGAATTGAGGCAGCCATGTAGATTTATAAAGATGCTTTAGTTCAAGTTAGGGGAATGATCAATTAGTGTTTTACATCATCTTCTTCAGTATAACTATCTTCCATTCTTATTATCTAACAAACAAAAATTAATATTCTTGTGACAATTAGAGTTTTTATTTTCAATGATGCTCAATCTCTTTAAAATTTGCAGCTTTAAAATTATTGTTGCTTATTTTGATATGGCTCACTTCAGACTTGGGTCAGTGAGCTTATCAGTTGGGCTAGAGAAAATATTCTAATTTGAGTTTGGGCACATCTATGATATATCTACCTACCATTGGCCTCACATGTAGATGCAGGTGTGATATCTGTGCTTAATAATTTCTCCACAATATGATTAACATATGAATATTATGTTAGTATCTAACAAGTCATTTATCCCATTTTGAAGCTTTTACAAGATGACAAAATTTTTAAATTAGGCATAATGCTAATCTTAATTAGCAATTTAGGCACGAAAAAAATATTAATATAATAGGCCTTCATAAATTTGACGATTTTAATTTTATTAAAGAAAGTATGGGGAAATTTTTGTATTTTGCACGTATCGGAGTCAGATGGTGTCGGAATCGAGCAAACTTGGTATCATTGGAATCATAACAAATTTTTTTACAACTTTCATGTTGATTAAAATTTACGATTGCGGCCCGTCTGATTGTGAATGTGCAAAAGCTGCGGCATGATCTAAATTTGGGCATGTCGTATTTTGCATCTCGAGTCATAATATTGGAATCGAGAACTTTGTATGGTTGGAATTGTAATGAAATTTTCTACAACTTTTATGTAGGTTAAAATTTCGATTGCGGCTGCTGATTGTGAATGTCGTAAAAGCTAGTCTTTTGAAAATTCGGACCAACTGTCATATTTTGCACATAACAGAGGCATTCGATGTTGGAATCGAGTGAACTTTGTATTGTTGGAATCATAACAAAATTTTATACAACTTTCATGTTGGTCAATTTATGATTATTCGATACATACAGATTTTGAATCCGCGTACTTCAACGGCTTTGACAAGCTATTTTATATCGAGTTATATAGTTTCGGAATCAAGGGAGCTTCATATCATTTGAATTATAAAAAAAATTTCTACAACTATCATGTTGGTCAAAATTCTGATTAAATTTGGATTTTGCAAATGTTGGATGATGAAAGTTCGAGCACCATTTTGCACATATTGGAGTCATACGGTGTCGAAATTGAGTGAACTTTGTATTGTTGAAATCGTAAGAAAATTTTCTACAACTATCATGTTGGTCAAAATTTGTGATTATGATACAGACTTTTGCAAAATGTACAATAATGAAATGCACAAATAATAACTCTAAACAAACACTCTTAATGAAGTGCAATTAACAACTTTAAGAGTCATGACATATAAACAAGTGTTGCTAGTGCATTAGTCTTATTGTTTGGAGATAATTATTCATATTGATTACATTCATATAAGAGAAGTGAATGTGTTAGTATTAGAAATGCAACCATTTTCAAATATGGATAAGAAGCCAACTCGAACTAAGTTTACAACACAAACTAACTACCTCTCTACTGTTACTACCAAAGGGAATATCATCACTAAAAAATATACATCAATGTGCAACTTCTTACGAATACTTTGTATAAATAAAGTAGCACAAATAATATATGAATATTTATAAATTAAGGTAACCAGAACAAAAAAATAGTTCCTAACGATGCCTACGAGACATAATACAATAAGATAGGTATAGATACAACATAATGTAATCCTATATGGATAGAAGATAATAATGCAAATGATTATCTCCGATGATGCTTGCGATGCATGTGGCCTCCAAAAATTTCACCACCGACCTCGTCGATGAAAAGAGTGTTTAAAGTGTCAGTGTAATTTTCAGAAGACATATGGAATAGTAGATAAGACACTACCAAGAGATTTCACCCTAATTTTGCGAGGACTTTAGATATGGTTCTAGATTTCCTATAGACGCAAGCCCCTATAGTTAATTACCCCTCCCAATAAGTGAGAGAGAACTTTTGATTAAGGCTAGTCGTTTAGATTGCTGAATGCGTAGCGTGTAGTAGCAGCATATGGAGTTTTAGAATTTGATATATGAAATTCATCATTATAGCTTAAATCGGATTATTGGGGAATGATGACGTGCTCGATCTAGATCCCATGGTTCTCTCATCACAGGCTTGAGGTCCCACTACTTAGTCAGAGGAGATAGTCGACCCAACCTGACCAAAGGATCCTTATCAATAACACATAGGTTACGTCGTCCAAGAAATTCTTTTAGAACTAGGGTGGTGTTTGTCTAAGGAGATAGGCTTAAGTCTACCTTAGCTGACAGAGGGCTATTTGCCCAATCAAGTATACCATATAATTCACAACTCAAAGAGCCATTGTTAGGGTGCATGGATCTGGTGATAGTAATATAATATAATGGGTGGCCAAACCACCCAATCGGATGACTCGTGAATCGCTTCATCTATGGAGCCTACTGGCCAAGCCACGCAGTCATAGGACATGGACCACGTCCTTACTGGCGTGAGATTGATTGAGAGTGAATATAGCAGAACATTTGATTTGACATTGGCTCTTTTGTGAGTTAAAGTTTTCTTAATTTGTCTCCCCCGATAAATAGTTGCAGAAGATTGATAGATTGAGTTTGATTTAAGTTTTTAATGAATAGATTTCATTGGAGAAATTTTTAGATTGACACTCAATTTGAGTTAGTCTGATTTGAAAAATTGATTAATTCGAATATGTTTAAGAGTTTTAGATCTTGTCAACTCTATTTAGCTGCTAATAGAGGATTAGATTTACTATCATCTTATAGAATCAATTTCTCAGATATTTTACAAATTTGAAACTCTTATTATAGGTTTTTAGGTTTTGTTAACCTAGACCTAGTCCTAAGACTAGACCAGGAAGCAACCCGCGCAACATCCTCAGACAGTTGAATTTCAGCATTCAACATATATTGCATTGAAGAACATATATTGCATTCTCCACTACTGCTTTATTTCTAAAGAATACACAAAAAATAAAATATTAAGATATGTCAATGAATAAAAAATTGTGCCAGATGTAAATAAAGTTTTTTTTTTCCTTTTATTATGTTACGGTTTGTTTTAAATAAATAGAATGTTACAAAAATTATAATTTTATGTAGTTAATATGGAGAGCATCTATTTTAATTACCTAATAAGATAACAAAAATGATTGATTATTCACCTCAAAATATATTTCATTGACAACATGCACTAAATATGATTGGAGAGTTTACTTTGCTTGACTAATACTTTACTTTGCTTGACTAAAACTTTATTTTGCTTGATTAAGACTTTATTTTGCTTGACTAAGACTTTATTTTGCTTGACTTGGAAATAAAAAAAATTTAAAATAGATAAATCTGAACGAGTACGAGATGTAGATAAATTTCAGTAAGCTCTAAAGGCACAGATATCGAGCTCTGTGAAATAATAACAAGAACCTAAAATAGATTCATGAAGTTGTTCATAGAAGATTTTTAATCGATGTGAGGCTCATCATAGCTTTCTTCCTCTTGCTTGTATGCTCAGATCTTTCATATCCACTCTCCTCCATTCTGCCAATAATAATGCAACATTATGAAGCACTTGTTTGTTTCAAGCATCAACTCTTGAAGCAAGAGCAACTCTTCTTCTTCCGCCACTTTAATCTTGAGCTCATGGAGGAATGGCACCAATAAGCTTTTTTTGCTCATGGGAAGGGGTCACATGCGTGAGCATCTGACAGTTATAGCTTTGGATCTTAGGTCCATTGGCTTGACAGTCCTCTTTCTGTACTTCCAATCTCACCTTCCTCGGCTTGATCTCGATCAATAATCATGGAGAGATCCCTCCAAGTCTCTCTCACGCGAGGCATCACAACTGAACCAATTCCCTTCAAGGAGCATTTCCACCAACCTGAGCTCCGAGCTTATAGCCCTCGACTTGAGCATAAACAATTTCTCTAGTAAAATTCCCTCCACCTTCTTCTTCTTTAGCTCAAATACATGTACATTAACTACAACATTAATAGCGGCAACATCCCAACTTCTTTGGGAAATCTTTCATCCATAGAATCTCTCTACATGGTGGCCAACAATCTCGAGGGAAGCATTCCTGCACAAATAGGAAGCCTCAAAAATCTAAGAAATTTAAGTCTGAGTTTGAATAATCTATCAGGCATCATTCCTTCTTGTATCTTCAACCTCTCGCACTTACGCGTGCTTTCTTTGAGCAAAAATCATTTCTCTGGTGGCTTTTCAACCAGCATCACAAGTACTCCTCCTCATCTAGAAATCCTATATTTAGGGTGCATGCTCGGATCTCTAATTTGCTTTCATTAATTGCACGACCTCATGCGCTTGATATAAAATAAACTCACAGCACTTGGCTTGGAAATTTGCTCTCAAGCTCCTTAGCTTAAAATCAAATGAATTTGAATCCAATGATGTAGAAAGCTGGAAATTCATTGATTCAACCAAGCCCACAACTTGCTCTTGAAATGAATAAACTTGGGGGTGTTCTGCCAAAATCTATTGCCAACCTTTCGATCAACCTCCAAGACCTCTTAATTGGCGGCAACCATATCTCAGGAAGCATCCCATCCGAAATCGAGAAGCTCATCAACTTGAATTAATTGGGAATGGAGTTGAACAATCTCACGAGATATACCACACAACATTGGGAAACTTAAGTTGTTGCAGGGCTCTCTTTTATGACTTACGGAGCCATCCCTCTCTCCATGGCAAACCTCACCTCAGGATTGGATTTTTGGCGATAATCAATTGAGCCATTCATTCAAATATTGGAAATCTCAGCCTAAATGTCTTGATTCTTGAACATAACAACCTTGTAGGTACTATTCCAAAAGAACTTTTAGGCATTTACTCAGCTATCGGGCTTTGGCAATTTGATGGGGTGATTCCCCCAGAAGTTGGCAAGCTCGTGAGTCATAATATTCTAGATCTTTCTTACAATAAATTCAAAGGCATGATATCACAAACACTCGGAAGCTGTCAAATGCTAATCGAACTCTACTTGGACAATAACTTGTTTTATGGTCCTATTCCTACTGATATAGGAAAGTTGCGGAGCTTAGAAAAATTAGACCTCTCTCGAAATAACTTGTCAGGTACCATTCCGAATTCTCTCCAAAATCTCAACTTGCTCTACCTATGGAATATATCATATAACAATTTTGAAGGTGAAGTGCCAAATGTTGGTGTTTTTAAAAATGCAACGGCGATCGATCTTGATGGAAATACTGAGCTATGTGGAGGGATTCGCGAACTTCACCTTCCTGCGTGTGTCGAGGATTTTGAAAACAACAACAAAGTGAAGAGAACGCTTCATCGTGTTCTCATGATTTTGTTCCCAATCCTAGGTGCACTCCTGATCTTCCTATTCTTTGTTGTCATGTACAAAGTACAACATCAGAGAAGGAGAAATGCTTTACGTGGGGATAGAAGGACCATTTCCAATGATTTCTTATGCAGAGTTAGCTAAAACAACAGATGAGTTCTCTTCTGCTAATCTTATAGGGAGAGGAAGATATGGGTCAGTGTACAAAGGCATATTGCACCAAGGCCAAACAATAACAGCCATCAAAGTGTTCAACCTCGACATACGAGGAGGCTTCAAGAGTTTCAAGGCTGAATGTGATGCTTTAAGAAACATTCGACATCGTAATCTTGTGAGAGTCTTGACATCTTGCTCGTCCATTGATTTCAATGGCAAAGATTTTAAAGCTCTCGTATTTGAATTCATGCCAAAGGGAAACTTAGACGCGTGGCTGCACCGAGGAGATTCGACTGATGGAGGAGTTTTTCTTAAACTAGAACAGAGGTTGAACATTGCCATTAATGTCGGCTTTGGAATATCTTCACCATAGTTGTAAGCCACCTATTATTCCGTGATATGAAGCCAAGCAACATCCTACTTGATGAAGACATGATAGCTCATGTAGGAGATTTTGGGCTAGCAAGAATTCTGAATCTATAAGCATATCTCTCCAAAATTTAGATAGTAAGAGTTGGATTAAAGGAACTATTGGTTATGTTGCTCCAGGTGAGTACTTTTCTAAGCATTATGATATACTTAAACTGAATTCTTCAACTTCCCTTGAATTGTTAGGAATAGAAAACTAAAAAAAGACATATGAGGATCAAAACTATGCAAACAAATAAAGTTCAAAACATACAATTACTAAATGTTCTTCATCTTATTTGCATAATATGGAAGAGGAGCCCATTCATCTAGCTCAGGAGATGTCTATAGCTTTGGAATCATTCTATTAGAAATGCTCACTGGAAGGAGGCCTATTGATGATATTTTCAAGGATGACTTAAACCTTCATAATGTCGTGCAACTACTTATCCCCATCGGTTAGCGATATCGTTGATCCTAAAATATTAGTTGAAGAACAACAAGATGCATACATGAAGCGTGTGGAAGAAGCAAGAAGAACCTATAGCGAAGCATCATAGAGTGTTTGCATTCTATAGCAAGGTTGGCCTTTCATGCTCGGCTACTTCACTTCAGCAGAGACTTTGCATGAGAGATCTTTGTGCAAAATTACATGTAATAAGAGCTATCTTCAATCCAAAGAAGGTTAGGGAGGAGCTTTGAGGAGATAGACAAGCTGCAATATCTTATAGTTAAGGAATATTTCAATCCACTTTATATATACCAATCATAGAATCATCTCATATATATATATATATATATATATATATATATATATATATATATATATATATATATATATATATCAATGCAACAATTTGATTAAATAGACAAGTCACGATTATTCATAATTTATGCATCGATTTTATGTAATATAATTTTATTGTATTGTCATCTAAGCAATATCGAAAGTACTATTAATTTGATTAAAAATAAAATTTTGATAAAATAAAAAATTGATTTAACTTTCTTGTGATGTTTGAATCAAGTTGTTGCTAGACAAAAATGGAACAATTTTTGCGGGGATGAAAATAACTAGAATTATCCATCAACATCCCTATTGTTTATAGCTAAGGGTATGTATTATCTTATTTTAACTTAAAATTAAATCAAACTAAATTTTTCTAAGCAATTTAATTTGGTTTGAATTTTATAATTTGGATTTCAATTTTAATTCAAGAAAAGTTTAATTTTTTATTTTTGGATTTGTTTATTAAAAATTTTTGGATGGAAGTAAAAAAATCAAATTTATTTAATAACTTGATAAAATTTTCATAGCCATCATGAAAATTTTGAAATATTAATATGCATGAAAGTATATATATATATATATATATATATATATATATATATATATATATAATCGTAGCATAATTTAATGATGTATATCTAATATAGTGATAGTGAAAAAATAAAAATACAATGGGACATAATATCAGCGTGGTGGAGAAAAGTGGGTAGAATTGAATTGAGCTAATGCATAAATCTGAGCGACAGTAATGAAAAAATAAAATATTTCAGGGGAAAAAAAGAATATTATGGGATGAAGATGTTTGGAATTTTACATTTTTTGTCTCATTATTTTATAATTAAAATAATACGCATTAATATTTGAATCTGTTAATGGGAAATTTAAAAATATCACATGATTCTTTTGTATTTACATACATATCACATAAAAAAATATATTATTATTAACTTTTAATCTGAAATATTTTCTCATAAGATAGTGTTATATATAAGTAAATTAGAAATTTTTGATATTTGATATGTAAATATAAAGGAATTATATGACATGTATATAAAATTTTCTTTATATGATAAGCTAATGAATTAAAATTAACTCTACATGAAAAGTAGAAGAAATGATATCGACTATGCAAGTAGAATTTGTTCATAATATGCAAGAGATGAAATCTTCTTCGGAATAATTAAGCACCTATAAGTGATTTTCTAGGAAATAAGACAATAAAATAAGAATGCTAAGTTTAGCCTAATATGAGATGAGACAAGCCAACCTGATATTGTAATGCCTTCAATTATACTATGCAATGTAGTATTCAATTTGGCCTTGCCCATCTCCCTACACCACAATTCTATCATTTTTTTAATAGCTTAACAGGAGGCCACTCATCTGAGGAGTGCTAGATTACAAATGTGCAAAACTATGAAGTCATCCAAGGAAAAGGGAAATCTATTTGTAATACTAAAAGAATTTGTGCATTGTTGCGTATAATGGCCTATTCTTTATATAATCCAGCATCTTTCCTTTCACTTCAAAAGGTGAAAGCCATTTGTATTCCCCAAATCTGCTTAAAACCTATCAAGAACTGCTTTTTTCATAGTGCCCTCTTTAGATTTTGGAAGTCATTTTTTTCTTCTTTGAATCAATGAAATGAAGCATACTATTCTAAAAATAAAATCATCAAAAAAGTCAAAAGTATCTCGATAGAAAAGAAGAAAGATAATATATATACATTGGCATGCTATTACTACAAAAATTAGGCACAAAGAAGTATTAACTAAACAAACAACAAACTAAAATAGCAATTGATGCTCTCAGGAGAAGAAGAGTATGTTATGTCATAATGCCAACCAATAAATTTCAATGCTCCTTAAAATTTTCAAAAGTTGTAACGTCAAAATAGTATATGATTGCTACCGGTCTCTATCCTAATTTATTAAGGACTTGAGCTCAATCATGACATATAGAATTTGGGGTTAGGCATAAATATGCATAAGCACTCAACTCCCTCAAAATAAAATAAGTTTATTATTTTAACATGAGCAGCCAACGGAAGTAGCCGAGCGCTCAAATAAATGAATAATTTTAGCCCTTGTCTCTTCAAGTGACAAAACAGGAGTCGTTCTTCATCGATACAAGCACGAATAAGAGAAAAGCATCAAAAGAAAAATGTTGAAACAAGAGAAATCTAATCCAACTATTGAAACGTCATCAAAATCATCCAGTGCAACTAGGTTTAGATCTCGATTCCTCGAATGGAAAAGGAAACATTGCCTGATTCAAAACCAAATTAAATCAATCAACATCTACAAAAGATTAAAACAACAAAGAACAATCTAGTAATACTTCTTTCGTGATACGAGAACAGCCGGGAAGAAGAAGAGCTACTAAAAATGTTGAGCAATACCTAAATCTAGCCTACCGCAAGCGCAAATGCAGATAATGGTAATGCTCCTGTGGAGAGAGAAAGGCAAGACGAGGTGAAGAAGATGTTAGAGAAGGAGCCAAATGAGGCTTATCAATAAATTATTTTTTAAGCCGTGGATCCTTGCCACCATCTTATTGTCGTTTAATCCATTTGCAAAATTGTGATATAAATAATTGTATAAAATTAAAATGATCTAAATCACATGAATTAGATTTTAAAGATTAGTGTGAAAAAAAATCAAAGGACTATGATATATATAGATATAGGTATGAATTATAGAGAATGTATTCTATGGTAGGAGTTAAAGGACCCTTAAACATTGGAATTATATTCAAAATATTATTTTACGATGTGTTTATTTAATGTTCTTTGAGAAGAGGAGATCATAGGCTAAGAAGTCCAATATAAATCTTTTTGTTAATTTGGGAGTTGAAATCAATGTTTATGATATACACTAGCTTTATTAGTGATGGTGTGTGTATATTGATAATGGGTAATACAATGAGTGGATACATATATTAATGTCCATACTTGAGCATTATCATCTTTGCAACACTTAATTTCATACTTCTCTTATTGTTCGACATTTTGCACCATAAAAGCATTACACGTCTTATCACCATCTTATAAAATTTTTCCACTCGATGCATTCCTCCTTTTCAACCATCAAACTTGAGTTCAACTAATAACAACCACATCTATTTCAGCATCACATTGATCAATAGATTCGACACCCAATGTGACAACCCCAATACAAGATCTTTGACAAATAAAATTACACTCTATATATTCTATTTTAGATTTACTCAAGCAAAAGCTTTTAAACTTTAAGGTTATTTAAGTTTCTCTTGAACTCTCTCTCTAATATTATCAAAAAGAAGAATATCGTTAGCAAAAAAGAATGCACCAAGATAATGCTTTATCATATACTTTCTCAAAATCAACTAATATCATATGTAGATCGTCAATACCATCTCTACTTTTCCATCAAACTTCTTAATAAATGTACAACATCCATGGTATATGTACTCGACATAAAACTAAATGAATTTAAAAAAAAATTTATGTCATGTAACTTATGCTCAATTTCTCTCTCTCATAATTTTAATATATGCCACATTCACTTTAATTTTTTTATAATTTGCCCACTCTCATACATCAACTTTATTGTTAAAAATCAAAACTAACAACTCATCTAACATCTTTTAGTGTTTAAAACAATATTAATAAGATTAGTAAGAAATTCTTCAATCTCCTAAGCATTTACACACTTCAATTAAAATATTATCTTGTCCTAATGCTTTTCACACTTTATTTTTTAAAATCCCTTCAACTTTAGTTTTACTAATACAATAATAAAAGCAAAATTTTTTTATTGTCATTTAGGTTACTAAGAACACTTTCTCACAACCATCACTAAAATTTTATCAAAATATCGACTATGTTGAATATAATATTCTAAGATCTTTTCTTAATATAAATCACAATTAAATTTTTACTTCTATCTTTTCTAATATAAAGCACTTATTAAAATTTTTATCTTTTCTTGCACATTTTGACTCTATTAGTAACTATTTTTAAACTTGTTTAATCTCACTTGTCACTTTTCTGGTTTAACTTTTACTACTCAAGTATATTTTTTAACATGTTTAATCTCACTTGTCACTTTTGTTACAAAACATTAAGTTTATCATCAACATCCCAAATACTAAAATCTTATAGCTTTCTTTTGAAAATACTTTATTAGAATTTTAAGTACCTCCATTCTTCTTAAAATCTGAAACTAGTAGTCAATTATGAATATTTAAACTTTCACTGAGAATGATCATACCATCTTTAAAATTTAAATGATCTATTTTTTAAAAAAAAATAATCAATTTTTATTTTATTAGATCCATTCCTATGAGTGATAATATGCTCGCTCCTTTTCTTAAATAAGGCAATAGAAATTACAAAATCATAAACTAAAATAAAACTCAACATGGTTCTAACTTCTTTATTAATCATTACAAACATATAGCTAGCCATCATGAATGATTTTAAAATCTTCTATCACTTTATCAATATATTCATTTAAATCTTCTCTAATAAATTTTTTTTAAGAGGTACTATTTGTATTAATCCGTTTAGATCATTTTAAGATTTTTTCTTTGGATCATACATTCTAATTTATTTGAGAAATATAAACACTTAAAATATTAATAATCTTAGCTAGAAGCAGCTTACTGCCGTCTGCCGCTCTCTGCCACACAAACCGGAAGATGAATTAATTGAAGGTTGATTGCATGGATTACAAGTGGCCTATAAGTAGCGTGATAAATACTTGCTGGAGTTATATAAGATAACCCTAAACATATATCAAATGTAGAGAGTCAATAATGTGGTAAGAAGATTCATGTTATTATATAAGACATAAATGTGATCCTATAATTGAGGATGAATGGTGACATGCCTATACTATGAATGGGATGGATCGTGTAGATCCATATTGTTAATAGAGAATGATGCTTAAGGTCTTCATGAAGAATACAATGGAGGGCATTGATGGCCATATAAATCGGGAGTATCTAACTACCAATGGAGGGTGTTAATGATTACTATAAACATAGGGCACCACATCGATCAAATGATATTTATGAGGGCACAATAGAGAGTATTGATAAAGGGTATTAATGAAGATTAGATCAAATGTATGATATATATTAATATATGATATATGTAGAACAACACCAATCAAAAGCTTTCAAGAAGAGTATATCAATAAAGAGTGTTAACGAAAATATCCATTAAGAAATGAACAAAAATGCAACATAGTTGTTCAATCAAAGGCATAAGAGGCATAACTACAATAGAGGCGAAGATGGTGGGTATAATAAGGCAAAGATGGAGTGCACGAACCAACAGTAAGGCTTATTGCCTAGGGACAAGATTAAGAAGAATTGGGATAGCAATTACAAAAGAAAATTAATGGGAGGATATGATCAAAAAGAGATTAGAAGGCCAACAATGTGGTGGCCAAAGTCATTAGTGAGAACCAACGAAAGACACAACAAATATGGTCAATTAGTAACATGAAAGATGTCGGTCTGAAAAGATATATTCTAGGCAATGAAAGGATGAGACGGTATTTAAGCTTATGCCAACTCTTCTTGAAGAATAGAATTTTGACACCCATGACTCTCAATTTTAAAAAGAACCAAAGAAGACGCTGTTGACATAAAACAAAATTTGATAAAGAGGTCAAAATTGTTGGAAGATTTAGGGATAAATCAAATGAGTGATCTTGCAGTGCACATGCAAAAAAAATAAGAGCGGCTTCCTCTTCCTAGTATCCAATGATACCCTCTAGCTTACTACAGCGAAGCAAATCAAAAAAAAGCAAAGAAAATGCAGGTAAAATATACAATTTAGTTTTTTTATTGATGATAAAACCACAAGAAATTGTTACAATAAAACTTGCTTGCTAAAGAATGTTACGCTGAAACTAACACATTATATCATTACAACCACTCTTCTACACTCAAATTTCAACCTAAAATCCATCTACAATAAAATTAGGGGTGCCAGTGAGGGCTTCAAAACTACATCTTGACTTTTCATTTATTTTCGTTTAACTAAAACCCATATCATGGATGGCTTTAAGCTCCCATCCTTCTCTACTCATGTATTAATGTACTGTTTCCTTAATCATCTTCATATTTGGATTTCCTCTCCCTGGTGCCACCCTCAGGATAGACCTGCAACAAATAAAAAGACTGATAAATAAACCAACTTCCATTAAGCAAATGTACTACTGGACATAATTAGTCACTGTGCTACATGATTTGCATGTAGTAACCAAATCAACCATCAAGAATAAATATGAGCATAATTACTATATGAATTCTGTGGCAAAGGTTTAACAATAATGCAGTTTCCTCACCTGAAAGATTCTCTCTTGCTTCAAGCATATAGTTCTGTGCTTAAGCTCTCCTCTGCTGGTGGTAAGCTCATCCAATATTTCAGCATCACATAAATCCTCATCACTACTGTCACTACATTTTTTAGCATCCGATTTCTGCATATCGTTCAACATCTTTCAGATATTTTCATAAGATGTTTCCAAAAGAGACTATTAAGATGAGATAAAACTATTTTCTCAAGTGTTTAATGCCGGTGTGTGTGTGTAATTGACAAGCTCTAGGCTATTATTCACCTCAAATGAGAAGCTACATTCCCGCTTAGGGGCTCCAGTGATTTCTTCATATTCAGCAGCATCAAGTTCCCTTAAGTAATTTGGAAGAAAAAATTTAGGGAAGACATGTTGCCTGATTCCAATCAGAATGAAAAACAACAAAGGGAAGAGAATCCCAGCTATAGGTATCCATGTGACACCAAAGCATAGCAAAAGATACACAAGCTGGAAAACTGTGAAAGCAACAATTTGCTTGAAGGGTACAGACTCCACAAAGGATGCATGAACGCCCTCCAAAATTCTGCCAAAACAATATGACAAGGTCAGAAAAAAATTCAAAACCTAATGAATTGCAACTTTCAAGCTAAGGACAAACAGAAAACCATAGTTTCTTTTCATAAGAGGGGTTGTATTCTGAGCCATATTCAACTGGAGGAGTAGGCATGCTAGCTGAGAAAAGGCTAAACCACTAATCAAAGCAGTAAAATTTGCTCGTACCAATCGCTACTGAAACAGAAGTACGTTTTAAATAGTATGCTGCAACTGAATGGCTTACTTAGGTAGAGTCATCTATTTTGTATAGTTTCCTTTTCTGTGGTAACGTTTTACTCAGTTTTATAAGCAAAATACGATTAATACAATTATATTTCCAGCAAAAATATAATGGAAATCACTTTAATTCATTTGTGCTGATAGCCAAGATTAAAAAAAGCACCTAACATTTATCCCTGACTGTTAAATATGAGTCCAGTCATCTAGATTTTATTTTCAGCCTCTCGTTACAGATTGACCAATAAGTAAAGGTGGCAATCATAGGCATTCATTTTAAAACAAACATTAAAGGAAAAGAAAAGATTAACTGTAATAAAATCATCTGTTGGGTTGAACATTTACTTGTAACGCCGGTTTGGAGCGATGAACAAAAGTAGCAGTCTTTCCCAAAATTGATTCCCAGGAAGGCTGTCTATGGCCATGTAAGCAAAATAACCCCACAAAACTGATGTCGGTATCTTCTTGATAATGGGCATAGCTCTGAGACAGGAACCAACCAGAATTGACTGAAGAAGGTTGGTTAACCTCTGCTCATTGACTCGAACAGGCAAGTGAGCATCTATATGTTTCTCAGGATCAAATTGAACTTCTGATGTTGCTTCACCTGTTTTATTTCCCAAAACTGCATCCTTTAAGTCTTTCAGATCTTCTGCTATTGAGTTTTCCTGCAAGAGATCAGTTTCAGTGTAAGGTTATAATGAGAGACTGCATTGTGCTAGTGGGCTATTATGTTGGTTCATGTATTAATAAATGGGAAAAGTCAGAAAAGCAGTGTTTTTGATCCGAGTACAAACTTCTTGGCTATCTTATGCATAACAAGTAGACGAACAAGTTGTGGAGCTGCCTTTGAGGACCATATGGTAGAGATTTTTAATTTATTTTATCTTTTATTATTATCTCTTTTATATGATTTTTTCATATTTTTGACTTCAGATATATGGGACTTTTCTTTTATGATTTTACTGGGTCTATTTGTATTTAGGGAGTAATATTTTTTTTATTCTCTTTATTTATACATTTGTGTGATTTTTTATCTTGTTAAGACACATGATAACATTAGGTTTTTGGGTTAAAAAAAGTATTTGATCATCAATACATCTAACACAACTGCAGTCTTCTTTGGTTTACTCACTAATATGATGATCTTAGGATATCTTTGGGATAAATTTTTTTCACGCCTTTGTTTTGCAGATTGGCACAACAAGATTTTCACAGTTAGATCTATTAGAATATGATAGCTATATATATATACACGGTTTATTTAGTTTATACTATTCTATTCCTATTCCTATGGAGTGCATAGTTGCTGAAAACAACATGAAAAACAGAACTATTGCTAGGGCAGCTTAGCTCACAATTGATCTATTAACAGGGAGCAGCTTTGTTTCATGTAAAATTGTTTAGAAAATCTCTATATGGGTGAGGATCAAAACTATGTTTATATATAGTAAAGAATAATGAACCTACAGTATGTCCTTCGTCCATTTCTAAGAAAACCTCATGCATTCTGCCATAGATCTCCAAATTGGTGGCTCCTGCCTTATGCTTTCCTTTGCACTTTGAACCAACTTCTTACGGATCAACTGCAAACATTTTACATAATTTCAGGAACTTCATCAAACATTGCATCTAGTGAAACTAGCAGCCTACGCTTCAATGGTTTATCTCACCCGCCTCTTCAGAACAGCTAGGCTCTTCGTGTGCATAGGGGACTGTGGGAGAACTCCATTGGAAGGAGGGATACCAAGCAATCCACAGATCAAAACCTAAAATATTAATTCTTAGTCAATTATAGTAAATCTAATTCATTATTTTATAACGATATTCAAAAGGAATAAACAAAACAGTACTTACATAGCATAAATCCGAGGATAAGAATATCATAATGGTAGGCGGAGGGGTTTTTAAGATTGTATTCTTTCTGTTGTGCCATTTGAGAAGCCACACTATGATCAAAAAAATAAAGGCCTGTGATCATTAGAGCAGGAACAAGGGCACCAACGATGTAAAGCGGGGGAACTGAGAACAAGTCCTGCAGTCATTTTAAGCAAACAAGGATTAAGCTGATCCGGTAAAATCAGCTCCAAAAAAATATAAATTGAAATGACATTAAATGATTATTTTTAAATTATATTAACTGAATTTTAAGAAAACTTAAATCTTTTCTACATGTACAGCTCCAAATTACCTAAGAAACTTCAGAAGGTTGGCTGTTTTATAACTACATAGTCAAAGAAATAACTTTTATTGGGTGGAACACATCATTTTCTGTTCAAAAAAAAGAAAAGAAGAAGTTTTGTTGGCTTGAAACAGAAAATCCCAATAAGGTGGGGACTAAGGCACATAAGAGTATCGAGTTTAGTCCTAAATTGAATAGTTGAAAATATATTGTTATGTAAATACCAGGTGAATGACTCTTGCCTATAAGCTTAAGGTTTTGATTTGAAAATAGATTTGATCATTAGTA
This sequence comes from Cymbidium sinense, assembly GCA_021442155.1. Lineage (NCBI taxonomy): Eukaryota > Viridiplantae > Streptophyta > Magnoliopsida > Asparagales > Orchidaceae > Cymbidium > Cymbidium sinense. The sequence goes on along the minus strand of CM038228.1, from coordinate 50,670,849 downwards.
TATTTGATTGAAGTTTGGTCCCATACAATTCACAATATCAAACAAGAGGTATTAGCACCTTGTGGGTGCCAATTTGTCCATTAGTAAGGGCCTTGAAAATTGTTGTCAATATCTTGATTTTGAATCTCGCCTACATCATAATAAAGTCTTACCTTATAGACTTGGATAAGCAAAAAAAAATTGTATTGCCACCCAAGTTCAACTAGGATAGAATTACTACTGAGTTTGTGGTTCCCATAAGTCATTGATACCTTCAACCATGGTAAAGAGAGATTCAAGGGTGTAGCACTCATTTGTTGTGCTTCATTAATCAAGATCATTTTGTGGGATCCAAAAAATTCATGTCCGACCTCTCAATAAAAAAGTCTAGATTAGTTAGATAAATTTTCAGAAAGCAAATTAAATAGATAAAATATTATCTAGAGATTTTGCCCTCATTTTATAAGGTCTTTAGATACGGTTCCAAGTTTCTATAGGCAACATAGTTAATTACTCCTCCCAAATGATGAGAGAGAATTTTCGATTAAGGTTAGTTATTAGATCGCTAATTGCTTAGCGTATGGTAACAGCAAATAGAGTATAAAAGTTTATGAAATTCATCATCATTAACTTAAAGCGGATGGTTAAGGGAATGATGATGTGCCTAATCAAGATCTTATGGTTCCATCATCCGGGGAGTCCTATATAGTCAAAGGAGAGATAGTACTCAACCTAACCAAAGGATTCTTGTTAGCGACCATGTGTTCGTCATCCAAGAAAATCTTGTAGACTTGTCTAAAGAGATAATTTTAAGTTCACCTTAGCTAAGAGATAATTTTTTACCCTATCAAGTGCACCATATGGTTCATAACTCAAGGAGGGGCAGAGCCATTGAGGAGTATATGAGCTACTATCAAGATCATAATATAATGGTGTCATTTGGCAAACCACCCATTCAGAGGACTCTAGTCTAACCGTATTATATCTAAAAGCCTACAGGTCAAGCCACGTAGACAAAGGACATGGGCCACATCCTTACTAACAAAAGATTGTTTGAGAGTAAACATAGTTGTACACTTGTGATGACTGACACCTGAGTTAGAGTTTTGTAAATTATCACATTCGATAATTATGAAAGGTGGATAGATTTCTGCTTTATGTTTTAAATGTTGAATTTATTTAATCATTTATGGTTTAGTAATTTAATAGATTTTATATTTATATTGATATTTGATTTATGTTAATTTGATTTAAAATGTTGAACATATTTTTATATCTTCATCAATTGAAATTTCTATTCAACATAGTCATCATCGAGTTAGATCTTATCAATTCTACCTGCTTGTTAGTAGAGATTCGAGTATAGGGTTAGCACTTGTAATCATATTTTCATATTTGATATTGGTACTTTATATTTAATATGCAATTTTTTTTATTAAAGCTTTTGATAGTCAAATGCAAATGTATAATTCAAATTTTATCTAGTGATCTTGTAATTAACTTGCAACTAATCTTCACCGGTCTTTATAAGAAGGAGGATTAGAATGGTTAAGTAGAACTTTATTTCACCATATAGATAAAATGACGAGAATACACATGACCAATAAATTTAGATGTGACTTTATAAATAGATGTTTATTAATTGTTCAAATGTAATGTGTAATTCTTAAAACAAGAATGAATTTAGATTGATTTTGGACTTAACCTACCAACATTCTTGGATTATGTGGTTAAGCATTTGACATACTTGGATACATGCACACGCTATTCAAATTTATCTTATATTAACTCACATAGTATCCTTAGACACTAAGTTTAAACATTTAACACTGTGTTGGGCCTATGCAGGTTTGTTTTAGACTTGATTGCATGCTCTTTGAGACATTATATTTAAATCTTAATTTTGTTTCATAATGTATACAAATATCATCCTTTTAAGTTATTTACACATATCTCAATGTCTTGTCGAATATTTGAAATACAATATTTCAATACTTATTTTATTTTTACACTTTGATGTGATGAACTTTCAATGCAAGATTGCATTAAGATGCATTATTAACACATTCTATTCTTGTATAATATGTTAAGAATTTGATAATAAAGAATTGAAATGAACTTATACTTTTTTTAACTAGATTCAATCTTAGATTTCTAATTAGATGATCCTTCAAAATTTTTTTGGCTTTATTTGGGCATAAAAAATTGTCTACATAAGCTTTAAATAAACCTAAGAGTGACGATTTTTTGTTTTACATTTTAAATATAATTTCCCCATAAAGTATCTTTCTTTGGCTATAAGCGGAGGGATGTCTCAGTTCATTTTTTTCCCAATCCATTTAGTTTTGAGTATTAGACTTTTAGCCTAGAGACTATGTTTATAGTTTGGGAGAAAGTCTTTCAAGTTCTTTCAGACTTCTTATAAGTTCACCAATTTTGATTTTTTTTTTTTGCAATTTTGTCTTGGCTTCAAATTTTTTATTTAATGTTTGTTTATATCTACTTTGGGTTTGGTTTAAGTTTGATGAATTTAGTTCAAATTAGCTTTAAGCCCAAAGAATCTTTCATTTAGCTTAGTTCACGCCTTGTTTAGGTCCTGGATTATGGCAACCTCCTTGACCCCGATAGGGGCAACATCGAGTCTTGGCTAGTCCAATATGCCAAGAAGAGGCAATGGCACGTTGTAAGATATCACAACCAAAATTGCTAAAAAAAATTTCACCATTCTAAAAAAGATGCACATAAAGTACCTTCACAAGAGTTTGCAATCTATAATTGTCTCTACCTTAAGAAAAGCAGGCACAATTGCTACATTGTAAGTTTCGTGAGTTTCCTTCACTACGCTTAAAAAAATATGCATAAGTTTCCTCATGCCAAATGCATTAATGTCAGTTTGAGGGTTTTGAGTTGCACACTTTATACTTGTTATACAAATCGAGGCGGTATGATACAAATCTCAAGGAGGGGAGAGAGAGGTGGTTGTTTGGATTGAGAGGGGATGAGGGCTATTTGGAGGTGTTGTTATTGTTAAGAAGTGGGGTTGAAAGTTGAGAGGGTTTCTACCAGGTATGGAGTGAGGCAAGCTCGGGTAAGCTAAATGGAGAGTAAAGTTTCACAAGTGGAGAGTAGAGTTTGGTGAGTGGTGAGTATACTGTTGGAGAGAGTAAGATCGAGAGTTACAAGTAGGTATAGTGAGAAATATACTCGACAAGTAGAGAATAGAGTTAGGTAAGCATATACTTTGAAAAGCAGTAGGTTTGACAAGTGTGAAAAGCAGAGTTTAATTGCCAGATAGAAAGAGTTTGAAAGGAGAATATGCTCCAGCAAAGGATAGAGAAAAGAGAGTGATTAAAGCGAGCTTGGAGGCAAAGTCTAGATTTGATTGAAGCCTATTATAAATAAATAGATAAAGTGTGAGGATGACTATCAAATGGGGTGAAAACCCATTATTAAAAGGCTTAAAATGTGATAAGTTACATAACAACCTATCATTAGTTGAGGCAGCACACATGGGATAGGGTGGTTGACGAATAGGTGTTAGTTGACTCATGACAACTACCTTGATTAGCATGCCATTGTCTCAAAATACGTGTGATTTCCACAAAATTTCTCGCACGGCAACCCAAGCTAATATTGGTGTTTATTCTAGGTAATTTCAATATTCAGGATGCAACAGTGCAGCCCATTTCATGATTAGAGGTCATTTCGATTAATTTTGGCTATAATTGAGGTATTTTGACTCTGATTCACATATTGTCTTATCCATAGTCCATCGATTTTGCTATGTTCACTTGTTTTGATTTATGGAATGCATATTGAGTGACTATGTGGCATGATCAAGTGTAAATCAGAAGTTTGACTAATCTACTCCCATGGGCCATCGGATCTAAATAACTTCTCCAAGAGATCCATGCAACTCCCATGATTATGTTCAACTTCACAAAAATCTAAGCAACTCTAAATTTCTCAATTGATCGGATGAAAAGGAGACAGTTCAAGATATCAACATTGCCACTAATATCCACTCTTCCTAAGCTGATCAACTTTCATAAGATTTGCTAACAAGAATAACTCAAACACTTTTGGCAGAAACCCTACTTTTTGTCTTAACTAAACTTTCCCTTCCAAGTTCCTAGAGATTACACCTTTTTCTTACCAAATAACTATTGTCAATTGGTCCATCCATTTTGGAGATGCAATGCGGTACTTCTATTAGGAATCATTACCTAAGGGATATTATGTTGTATCATAATGATTATTTGTCATGTTCCCCACATCATTAGGATAAGCAATTCATGCATAATTCTCCATTTCACTCATAGCTTTAGTAGTTGCCAAGATTATAATCAATATTGGGACCAATTCATCTCTCATGTAGACTTGTAGACTTAACTAAACCATATAAATCTCGATAAATGTGATTGTTTCTTCTCATTCTCTTTTTTTTATTGGTGGATATATTGCATATGATTTTGGTGACACTTTCACTTTGAGAATTTGATGCTCATGTTCCAATAAATTGGTATTAGAGTACATTTCTAATGACTATGAAGTTTGTGATCAAGAAATTTGATGGGTTGAAGAATTTTGTTTGTTGGAGAACCAAGATGTGTGTCATTTTTCTCTAGTAAGGTCTTATGAAGGCAATCATAGAGCATTCAATGATACTAACAATAATGAGCGTGGATGAAAAATTACGGATGAAAAAAAAATCCAATTGTGCTTAGCTAAGAGGTCTTAGAGGAATGTACCACAAATGATTTAAGGCTCAAGTTGGAGCCTTTGTATACACTCCAAGCATTTTCAACAACCTATATTAGAAGGAAAATAAGTATTTATTTTGCATGCAAAAGGGTACAAATATCAAGGATATATGAATTAGTTTAATTCAATTATTCATTATGAGAGAAATATTGATGTGATTGTTGATAATATTCATCAAATTTTAGTATTGTAATGCTCTTTTTTCCCCTCTTATAAATTTTTTTGTGACACCATGCTATATATGAGAGATAACATATTTTTAGAGGGTTTGAAAATTTCATTATCATCTAGATATTAGTTCTAAGCTAGAGGATAATGAAGGAGAAAAAGTAGGTATTGTTTATCATGGGATACAATTAGAGTAAAGTAGTATGAGTATAGGATTGAGTGAAATAGAATTGATTTTTATCCAATGTAATTTAATTGAATCTCAATTAAAGTTGGAGTTTCATGTTGTTCATTTTGAAGTAAGTAACATTTATTTATTAAAGGATAAATATAGACCTCTTTGTTAGGGGCATTATCATTGATACTTGTAATAGATTTCTTTGATATTTTGTAAGTTATTTGTTATACTCAGCTATTGATATACATGTTTTATTATATCTTATCTATTATTCATAATAGAAATATTATAAGTTGATGTAGATAACTTATCTTGATTTATTGTTAGATAAATTCCTAAATACCTATATGATTATAATAGCAAGATTCATTTTATGCATATTGCCTCATTTGAATATGATAGACCTTTCATGGAAATTATATTTTTTAGTACTATCACCCATTATATTAATAATAAAATATATATTGAGAATTTAATTATAATGTATAAAATATGCATCAATGCTTGAAATAAATATATAGATTGGTAGAATCCTTTTAAATATTAGCTAGCTAAGTACATACCTATGAGTGATGACTTTTTTGAAAATCACTAGAATTTCATGGGTTAGTGTTTACTGCTTAATTATATGACATCTTGATAAAATCACTTATAAGTATGCATACTGATATATAGTGGAATAATAACTTAACTAACAAATAAATCATCTTTAGAGATGTATGATTATATTTGAGATGATACATCAGCATAAAAGCGTATTATTTATTATCATACAATCATCATAAATAGTTACCAAACTAGAAACCATCTTAGAACATGTGACACATTTATTTATTCAATACAACTTTTCTTTAACTCAATGATATGATGATAATTATTATTTATTATTATATAGTAAATCATGCTTATTTTATTGTTCAAATTATATACCCCAGTATCTTGTCATTTATTTTTTAAATAAATGGGAGTTATTTATTGAATTTGAGTCATCAAATTCATTTATTATAAAACTTTTCTCATAACAAAGACAACTAGATTACTTAGTAGACCATTACAACAAAAGAAATTTTTTAGCAATAGTACTTTATTCTATATTTTAAATTTTAAGTTATAGTTCTACTTGCATTTTCATTTAGTTAGCCCTTGCTTATGTAATTGTTTCTACCAATTTTTCAATTGATTGTTGCTTTTACTTCTTTGTTGTACAATTATTATGAACTTTGTTAATGTAATAAGATAATATTTATTTTCCTTTATTATACTTACTGTTTATAAATATGAAATTTTCAATTGTAAGGATAAACATATTTAAATAGGTCTTGACTTTTGAAATTTGTTTTAATAGTTGAGATCAATTCCTTCATCTCTCATATTGCCAAGATGTACCTTATTTCTGACCTGAGGTGTACATAGCATAACAAGTGGGCCAAGACAAATTCAATGAGATTATCAGGATTTAAAAAACTTAGACAATAGAACAACAAATGATATATATATTGATGAGTAGCAATGCAGAACATGCAGAACAAAGATATCAAAATTTGAAAATATTTTTTTTGTATAGATAGATAAAGAATTTGAAGGGTAGATTGTTTTTGTCTGTAGACTATGCTTGTATATACCTTTGCAACAGTGCAATGGTGCTAGGGGGTGCAAATTCGGGTTTGCGGGTCGGGTTAGAGTCTGACTCGAACTCGACTCGACCCAAAAATATTCTCAGAATTTAAAAATGAGTTCAAATTTTTTTAACTCGACAACCCCCACAGTAACCAAACCCACGGCGACCCAAAACCCAAACCCCAGTTCATCTCAACTTCTCACAGTCAAAAAATAGTAAGAACAAACAAATTTCCCATATAATATTCATCTCAACTTCATCGCATATGTTAAACACTAACAGCATGTCCATTCATATATGCAATACAAACAAATAACCGAATAAAAAATCACCAATCATGCATGATAGAGAATAACTGAAACAACATGATCATCAATACAATTACAAAGAAATGATCACCAAACACGAATGATAGAGAAGGATTGATTTAGATCTAGCATGGCTCTCCAAAGATAAAGGAATGAAGGATTACAGATTACCTCAGACGCAAAATGAGAGAAAGATTCGAAAGAAGAAACGGAGAGTCGAGAGAAAAAGATGTCGAGATGGCAAGCGTCGGGAGGGATTCGACTTTGGCCCAGCAGTTCAGGTCACAAAATCGAGAATCGAGAAGAGGTTGAGCGCCAAAGGAAAGGAAGTCCGACTAGTATGAGAGAGAAAGCTCTGCTTTGCTTTCCTTTTCTTTTCTGCTAAAGAGTAAAGAGTTAAGCCTATAGGTTTTAACGAATGATCTGGGCTGTTGAAATGATCGGATGGTTCAGCTTGCTCTCTGCTCGGTGGACCGCATGGCACGCGGAAGCGGTGGAAGCCCAGAATCCAGACGGACCAGACCCGAGTTATTCGGGACAATTCGGGTTGGTTTGAGTTTTGGGTTAAATCCATTCGGCAGGACAATTTAATGTCATATATTACACTAACCCGACCAAAATCTGACCCAAGATTTTTCAAGTCGAGTTCGTGTCGAGTTGTCGAGTGAGGTCAATTTTTGACACCCCTAAATGGTGCAACGATTTGGGCTCCCATGGAAGTGGACTGCAAAGCCTTCTCGGAACTCCAGAAGCCATTTTACTTGAAACAGCATATGACATTCCAGTCCATACAACTACCATCAATGGTACTCCATAGTCAGCAATGAAGCTTCTTAACCAACTTGAAAACACACCTCAAGTTAACCTATGAAAAAACAAAAAAAAAACTTTCGGAAGTACTAAA